>CAKAEH010001724.1:0-34592 GCA_916381525.1 Cercopithifilaria johnstoni | reverse complement strand
ACTTCAAATTTTAAATTTTTTAAAATCTGACCTGTCACAAGAAGAAGAAGGCTTTCTTGATTTGAAATAGAAGATGAGAAAAACCACAAAATTAATCGATATGCGGTTGTTACCAAGATCCGCTCCATAATTTTATTTGTTTTAAAATTCTTAGTTTATATTTACTTTACAACAAAATTTACGACAAAACAAATTTTAAAACTATCGCATTTTCTTCATTGTTGTTTGTCGGAAGCTATTTTTAAAATGTTATAATTGTATTTCGTTTTTTTTCCTTCCTCATTTTATCCTGAAATCAAAACAATGAATAATATATTTTATGATTCATTTTAAAAAGAACGATAAGATTGGAATTATTATAATAAATCTTGCCGATAGTGTAATATCTTATTAGGTTACCTAATTTTAATTTCTATTATTATATTATTATATTTCTAGTATTATGTTAGTATTGTAATTTCTATTATATTATACTAGTTTTTAATAATTAACTTCTCAGTACGATATTAAAATTATGAGTAAATCTTGCCGTTAGTGTAATATCTTATTAGGTTACCTAATTTTAATTTCTATTATAATATATTATACTAGTTTTTAATAATTAACTTCTCAGTATTATATTAAAATTATGAGTAAATCTTTCCGACAGTGTAACATCTTATAAGGTTACCTAATTTTAATTTGTATTATATATTATACTAATTTATAATAATTAACTTCTCAGTATGATATTTAAATTATGAGAGGAAAAGATTATATGAATTTTGGATTTCGGATCATTTTATACATTTGCTTATATATGACTGACTTCTCATCACTGTGAGATTTCTTTTACTCTAAAACAGATTCTTGAAAGAGAATTTTATTTTTAAAATTTTGAATTTTATGATTGATTCAAATTTTTCTTTCTTATAAGTCTTCAACTGATGTGATGGATTTATTTGCATGTGAAATACTTTGCAAACTATTTGACGGAATTAAAATGGTACCATTAAACTTGGAATATTCTGTAATATTTATTAAAGTGTTATTTTCGCTAGGAACATTTGCCGTGTTCATTCCTTTCAGTACGTATGTCATATGACCTAACTGACCACGTCTGAATCATTGTTTTTTTATAAATTTGTGTCACCTAATATTTCAGATAATATTACCTGAAATATTATTCCCTTTCTTCTGCTCATCATTTTCTGATATCCAAACAGAGAATGGGATAATCGACGATTTAGTTGTTTGTAAAATTATGTTCAGAATTCAAAAATGAAAAATTTCAATTTGACAACTTTTTGCCAATTTGACAACTGTTAGATAACAACTCTGCAACTGAAAAAACTATNTATTATTATTTGGGATAATCGACGATTTAGTTGTTTGTAAAATTATGTTCAGAATTCAAAAATGAAAAATTTCAATTTGACAACTTTTTGCCAATTTGACAACTGTTAGATAACAACTCTGCAACTGAAAAAACTATTGACTTTTTTGAATTTCTCAAAATGTTTTGAAAATAAATATTCTGTGAATGAATACATAGCACGTAATATTCCGTGAATGTACACGTAGCACGTAATGTTCGTGAATTATATGTGCCATGTAATGTTCGTGAATGTACATATAGCACGTAATATTCCGTGAATGTACACATAGCACGTAATGTTCGTGAATTATATGTGCCATGTAATGTTCGTGAATGTACATATAGCACGTAATATTCCGTAAATGTACACATAGCACGTAATGTTCGTGAATTATATGTGGCACGTAATGTTCGTGAATGTACATATAGCACGTAATATTCCGATGAATGTGCACATAGCACGTAATGTTTCGTGAAAGTATATGTAGCACGTAATGTTCGTAAATGTACATATAGCACGTAATATTCCATGAATGTGCACATAACACATAACGTTCGTGAATGGACATATAGCACGTATTGTTCTATCAATGTACATGTTATGGTTCTTAAATATATGTATTGCAAAATATTCCGCATGCGCGAATGTCGTGCAATATCGCATATTACGTGATATTTCACTAATTGGTAAGCATTAAATATCAATATCATGAAAAACTAGGATCACCATAAATAAATCGAAGATAAATTTAAAATATGATTTTAATCTTGCAAGCTACACTTTCAAAAATTGCTTAAATCTTATATTCTTGATTTTATTTCGCCAAAAATAAAGAAAAAAATTAAACTAAAAATGTATTTCGAATTTTAATTGAAAATGTTATGTAATTAAAATTTGAGCTGTAAATTACACGAAATTGGAAATCATGATAAACATCTTCTTTGGCATTTTTTGAACTATTAAACCGTAGATGAACTGGATAGAATCGGATTGACGTTTTTAAACTATTAAGCCCGGATGAATCGGATAGATGTGGTAACATTTCGTTGAAATTTCTTCACAAATAATTAAAGAACGGAATGATTATACGATGTTATTAGTCGTTAAGACAAATAGTATTATCCTTTTTCGATTTCACGCATTTTAAACGTCGAATTATTTTCTGTATTTCATTGTTGAATGCATGAAAGGTATTTTATTCAGAATCAAACCGGAAAGACATGATAAATACATATTCAAAATCCAACCGGATAGACACGATAAATACACACTTATGATTTTGTAATTTCGTTTGCTAGCTATTAAGAAGTTTCATGATAATGCAAATTTTTATCAATTAGCATATGCCAAGCACAAAATGCATAGCTATTATTTTTAAAGTTCAATTTGCATATCACAAAAAAGCGAAGAGAAAACAAAGAATGGAAAAATTAAAAATAAACATAAAACAATTATCACATCTTTATTATATAACAATGATAATTACGATTAATTGGCAACAATAATAATCATTCGAAATATTAATGATATGCTAAGAAAGGTTAGTTATTTAATTTAAATAAAAAACAAAGCTTTTAAAATAATCATTTTAATTTTCACTATCAACTATATCCATTCATTACCTATCAGTATCATTAATCAATTATTACATTAATAATATTTAGTAAATTTTTTCTTTATTTCACAGTGAATAATTTTTGTTGAAGAAATGATTAAGATTAGGAATTAAGATTAAGAAATTTTGAATTTAATTAAATTTCATTTTCAATTATGTTCAATCAGTCAGGTAAAGAAATTTTGCAAAATAAAATATTTAAAAAGAAAATTATAATTAATTACCATATTTTTGATTAGCAAAAATAATTTCTTTTTTTTATTATTTAAGTAAAAATTTTTGGATTAATTCTATTAGACTTATTAATATCTTTACAAATAATATGTAAATATATCAAATTTATGATTATTAATTAGTATTTGAATTCCAATTTTCAGTAATAATTTTATTATACCATTTATTAGACCATTTTATCATACTAAAATAAAACTTTCAGAAAATAAAATGCATATGTTATTCATTCGACACGCTTTGCTTAATTATATGCAAATTTCCTTAGCATACTCATTTATTTAATTTCATAACAATAATAAATTATAATAATGATAATGATAATTCTACCTAATGAATAGGTATTCAAGGAATAATAATAAGGTGTTAAAAATATGGCTTCCAATATTTTGATAAACGACTGATAAATGTTCGTGGTCGATAACTATTGTAATGTCGTAAGCCGCTATTACCATAATAAGAATAGTTTCGTGGAAAACTGTATGCATAAATTTTACCTTTTAATTTCATTTGATAATAATTAATTAAAGTAATATTGAATTAATTTAAGCAATTAATAATTTATCTTAGCAATATAACAGTAACAATTCGTAGAAATAATATTCAATAATTGAAATGTTAGAAAAGAAAATTTAGAAATAAAATTATTTGATTAAAAATTTTTTTGATTTAGTCATTATAATATACAAATACAATCGCCAATGGTTAGAAAATAATTTAAAAGTTTCTTTTTTGTTTTTACTAATATTAACTTAATTAATATTCATATAAGAATTTAAATGAATAAATGATTTAAATTCGAATTTAATTCCGTAAAACTTTATCAATTTTGAAAATATTAATTTGAAATATCTCTTTTTTTGTATAACATTTAATTGTAATTTGCATAATAAAGCATAATTAGTAAAATTAAAATTATATTTTAGCAAGAAAAGAAAGTGCAAATGCAAAAAGGATATGTCTTACCTATGTGATCGCCAGGTGCGATAATTATCAAGTGAATAAGGACGTGATGTTATATCGTAACTATGTTCCGCTCCAATATACGTATAACCTGTATAATTACGTCGTTGTGTTAATCTACGTGTTTCAGCAGCAAGCATTGGCGGTGTATATGTTGATGTATTACCATAAATACGTGTAAACGAATATGGTCTCGCTGATGAAAATTCACGACTATGTAAATACCTACAACAAATCAATTCAACATTTATATATTTTGCAAGAAATAAAAATTATTGAAATTAAAGAATTAAATACCGTAATGCGAAAAAATTCGCCAATTAATATTATTATTATCGGTGCGATTACCATATATAGTACCGCATATAATTATCGTAGTAAAATTATTTTAATATCATAATAATGTTATGATTACTGTACATATTAGAATTAAATGATGAAGCTTAAGAATATTTTATAATTAATTCGTTTCTTAGAATTAATATTAAAAATTAAAATTAGATGACTGCCGTATCAAATATGAAAAGTTGAAGGAATTAATTAAAAAGTTTAAATAAAATAATAATATCATTAATATTAATAATAATAATAATAATAATAATAACAATAATAATAATAATAATAATAATAATAATAATAATAATAATAATAATAATAAAGTAGTAAAAATGATTTTCCTTCCGTATATATATAACTAATTAAAATTGAAATAATTTAAAATGAAATAAACAAACCAATATGGTGTAGATGCCCAACAAAGATCGTTGAGTTGAAATTTATTAAATGGATGATTGTATGATCGTTTAATCATTTCCTTATTTCTCATTCTATTTGATGACATATTTGATGGAAATATGATTTCAAAGGTTAATAATTACTAAAATCAATCTTATCTTTTTAAACTTTAACCTTAATTTCAAAGAGATACGAAATATGTTATCAGATGATAAAAAGAATTTGAAGGATACAAACAATGATTGCTTTCAGTGTTTACTTCACTAATTGACTGAGGTGGTTGAAGATTTTCTCCTCTTTTTTTGTTTGATCATTTGATATGATTCAACACATTCTACATCGATCTGTCTGTCTACGAACATATGTGCCAGTCTTTGTCTGTGCATTTGTATGTTTATAAATAACAGAAATATTTTGTTTATTAATAGCTAAAATTATTTCGTCGAGAAATTTAAAAGAAACAAATGTGAGAAAAAAAATGGTGGAAAAAAGTTGGAAGGAAGAAAGAAAAAAGTGTACTTAATTACTGCTAATTATTATTTATAATTATAATAATAATTAATAAATGTATTATTTCAATTAAATTAGCCATTTAATCGAAATAAATAAATGAGTATTCCGATTATTGGAAATGGAAATAGTTATAATATGGTTGGAATTTAACTATATGTATTTCTATATGTATTAGAGTATATGTATTAGAATTTTTAATATTTTTCGATTTAGAAGTAAGTATATGTATTTCTATATTTATTTATTTTTTCAATAAATTTTATTCAAATTTAGTGACATATTTTCTTTGAAAAAAAAGTTGTTATTAATTAATTAATTGATTAATTAAGAGATGGAAGAGATTTATTTTATGCTATCTTAAATTAATTATTTCTATACAATACCAAAATGAATGTAATACTGATAATAAAGATAAAATTCGATTAGGATTGATAGATTATGCAAAGTTTGTTTTATGTGTGAAATATTTCTCCTCTTCATTATTACTAAAAAACAATTCGATTTGAACTATTTTGCAAATATCTTTAAGATTTAATTTTTAATCGTTAAAATTTAAAAATTGAAAATTTTTAAAATAAAACAAATAAGCAAATATTTTATTCGTAGTATGAATTATAGAGTGGTTAAATATATCTGATATATAATAATTTAGGGATATGTGATAAGGAGAAATATGAATTATAGAATAACCAAATCTATCTGATATATAATAGTTTAGAGTTATATGATAAGGAAGAAATATGAATTGTAGAGTAACTAAAATATGTCTGATATATAATAGTTTAGAGATATGTGATAAGGAAGAAATTTGAATTATAGAATAACCAAATATATCTGATATATAATAGTTTAGAGATATGTAATAAGGAGAAAGAATGATTTTGAAAATAATTTTAATTTTAATTTTAATTTTTTAAAAATATATATCAAAAATACTTGCTTATAAATAGGATATGACCATGTACGAACGCTGAAAACATCATATTTTCGTATGGGTAATTGTTCTTGATAGTAGTTGATATTAGTATGATATGGTGCAGTGATAATACCCAGTGCATTACGTGATCGATAAAGCGTAAGTGGTAATCGATCATCTTCGATTACCTTAACATAGAGATAAATAATGCAAATGTTGTAGAAATTTTTACTGAAACATTGACGTTAATAAATGCATGTTATCATATGTATTTGATTACACTTTTAAGTATTACATTTTCTATCTATTGATTTCCAAAAAAAATGTTTTTATATTTTAAAATATAAAATAATGAAATTAAAGGGAAATGATTTTCGAATTGGGTTTTTTTGAATTGATATATTATTACTGTAAGAAATTTAAAAGAAAAAGATCTTGAGGATATGGCATATTTCAATTGCTAATCAAACTTTGAAAATCCGTCCTAAACAACAAAATGGATTTTCAAATTTGAATTGTAATCGAATTTCAAAATTGTAATTGTAATCGGAATTGTATATCATCAAAATATTAAAGAATTATTTTTAAAAGAATATAACATATTCTCCAGTTTTTATCTTTTACTTTTATATAAGTTAAAAATGCGAAAATTATTAAATGAAATTCAATTTATCAAGAAACTAGAAATTTCTTCCTCACATATATTTTAGGATTTATAGTTTACGAATGCTATCTTAAAAATGAATTCTGAAATAATTCTTTATTTCGACATTTGTAAGAATGATAAGTAAGAAGTATCAGATGCGGAAATAAGTCATACAATAGAATATAATACTTGAAAAAAAAAGCAATTATATATAATTATATACAATAATATATAATTTTATATATATAATTTGAATTTGATTTTTTATATAATTTGAATTTGAATTCAATTTATGCCTAAATTTAGAAAGAAACAAATGGATTTTTGTTATTCGTTTTTTTTGAATATATATAATTTATTTTGAAATTATAGTATTCGTTGAAATCTCAATTTCAAGTAGTACTAAATTTACGATATAGTGATGAAATGATACCTTAAATGAGCCAATTTCACGTACTGGTGTATATGATCGTCGAACATTACGCTCATAACGTTGTTGAGAATCTTTTGGCGTCGTTTCACGTGACCATCGTCCAAGATAACTCTCCCTGAAAATTAATTTAATTTTTGATGTTAAACGTATAATATTAAAATATATACTTTTTCAATAGTAAATAAAAACTTAAAAAATTATTGAAATATTTTTATTTACTTAATATAATATTTCATTCTTCTGCAAATTATTACTCTAATATTTCCTTTTATACTATCCATTTATACTATTTCATTTTTACTATTTATACTATTTATTTATACTATCTCATTTTTACTATTTATACTATTAATTTATACTATCTCTTTTATACTATCTACTTATACTATCTCTTCTGCACTATTTATACTCTTTATTTATACTATCTATTTATACTATCTCTTCTGCACTATTTATACTATTTATTTATACTATCTCTTCTGCACTATCTATTTATACTATCTATTTATACTATCTCTTTTATACTATCTATTTATACTCTCTTTTATATTATTCATTTATACTATCTCTTTTATACTATCTATTTATATTATTTATACTATCGCTTTTATACTATCTATTTATGCTCTGTTTATACTCATTTATACTATCTCTTTTATACTATCCGTTTATAGTATCTATGCAAATATGAAAAATAAATTTTGATTAAAAAAAGCAGCAAATTATGATGCCAAAAATTTTTCAAAATAAATTATAATATTGTTATTAAAAAAAGAAAGAGAGGATTAAATAAAAATTAACTTAAGAAATGCATTGTCTTTCTTCTTTTAAAAAATTTGAATTATTATTGAAGTAAAATGAACCTTGGAATTAAATTTAAATCAAGCGATCTTGATCGTTTCATAAAATAACTCATTATTGTGCTGCTTGATTTAATCAAATACAACAATTATTAGCCGCTGGAAGTAATTTCGTTCCTTAAATTACACACATAAATATATTTAAAATAAAAGCATAAATTTATTATGGAGCTGGAATTTACATAAAATCGAAAATACGTAATATATATAAGTATCATTAAGTGGAAATATTTGCGAATATTATATTTGACGTGTTATGTATTTAAAATTACACGAGCAATTTGTTGTGACATGTAAAAATCACGTTACGTTAGCATTCACGTTAAAATACGTAGTATTGCTATTAAGTGTAAATGTTTGCGAATATCATATTCTACGTGTTATGTATTAAAAATTATATGAGCAATTTGTTGTAATTTTTTTATATGGGCAATTTTTTCCGCGATCAATTATTTTTTCCGCGATCATTACTTTAAAATTCACGCTAAAATACGTAGTATTACTATTAAGTGTAAATGTTTGCGAACATCATATTCGACGTGTTATATAATCAAAATTACGCGAGCATTTTGTTGTAACGTGACCAAAATCAGGTTACGTTAAAATTCACATTAAAATACGTAGCATTACTATTATGTGTAAATGTTTGCGAACATCATATTCGACGTGTTATATAATCAAAATTACGCGAGCATTTTGTTGTAACGTGACCAAAATCAGGTTACGTTAAAATTCACGCTAAAATACGCAGTATTACTATTAAGTGTAAATGTTTGCGAACATCATATTCGACGTGTTATATAATCAAAATTACGCGAGCATTTTGTTATAACGTGATCAAAACCACGTCACGTTAAAATTCACGTTAAAATATGTAATATATTAGTATTATCATAAAGTGTAAATGTTTACGATAAGAGAAAAGAGAAGAAAAATTTGAAAAATTGCTTTTTGTTAGCATTTGCTTTACGCCGTTTGTTTTACTTTACTTATTTTAAAACAAATTTTTTCAAATAATAAAAAAATTTTTATTACACAGAACTTTTAGGAATTTTTTTGAAAGGAAAAATAACAAAAATAATTAATTGAATTATTTAATTATGCAAAAAACAAAAAACTTTTTTCTTCATTCAATAATTATTTCGTATAGACAAACAAATAATTGATTGATTAATTAATATCATTTTTTGTTTACAACAAAATCTTTTAATAATTATAAATAAATTAATAGTTATGCATCTGAAATTATATTATAAACAAATGATTGATTAGCTAATATTAATTTTTCTTTACAACAAAATTTTTTAATAATTATAGATAAATTAATAGTTACACACCTGAAATTATATATAAACAATCGTTCTGATTAGTTAATATCAATTTTTGTTTTGCAGCAAAATTTTTTAATTTGTCTATTATATATAAATAATTATAGATAAATTGACAATTATACATCTGAAATTATATTATAAACAAATAATTAATTAGTTGATATCAATTTTCGTTTACAGCAAATAACTTTTAATAATTACACCTGAAATAACATATAAATAAATATAGTCTTATTAAGAAGGCATTTCAATTCATCATCAATGTGCTAAAACCTCCCGATCTAATGTAATTTGATATCATTTCTTGCTTACAGCGATTGATAAAAAAATTTCGACAACTTTACATTTCTTCATTTTTCATCCATTAAAAATAACATTGTAAAAGTGTAAATGAAATTTTAAAATTGCTATAAATTAAAATTAAAACAACAAATAATCGAAGGAAAAGAAAGTTTTGAAAAAAATATAGTGAGAAGATTAAATGATTTGAAAATTTAGAAGCAATTTAAATTTTAACTAATTTTTTTAAGATTTAATTTACTGTATGTTTTAGTCAATTAATTATGATTAACATTCTTATTCAGTGTAAATACGATGGTATTATAAATTAATCGGTCAAATATCATCTAATAATCAGTAATTAATAACAATTAGTGATATTGTTAATTAATAATAACAATAATAATAATAATAATAATAATAATAAAAATAATAATAATGATAACAATAATAATAATAACAATTGTAGTAGTAGTAATAATAAGCAATTAAACAAACGAATAATTAGCTAACAATATTAAGAACAATAATTATTCGAAATTTTTATAATTTCATAACTTCATCCAATTTCTTTCCGCCACCCATTAGTCAGCAAAAAAGAAACGGAAGAAGTGAAAGAATGAAGTCTGGCCGATATTGAACAACATTATGCTCACAATCTCAAAGTATTTCACCACCTGACATTTCATTTCATTTCATTTGTCTTTTTATAATTCGCTTAATTGTTATTTAATTGCTGAAGTATGAAATAAATTCCGGAATTTAATCTTTCTATTTTTTTTTTTGAAAAATGAAATACAATCAATTTATTGGAATTTGAATTTAGTAATTGAAAACATATTAGAATGCGATGAAAATACTACGAAGGAAAAACGAATTAAAACGTTATTCAGGAATTGGATAGGAATTGAAATAAGAGAAGCATAGAATGGAACAGAATACTGAAATCAGTTATTTCGGAATAGGAATTGAAATGAGAGAAGCATAGAATGGAACAGAATACTGAAATCAGTTATTTCGGAATAGGAATTGAAATGAGAGAAACATAGAAAGGAACAGAATACTGAAATCAGTTATTTCGGAATAGGAATTGAAATGAGAGAAACATAGAAAGGAACAAAATATTAAAATCAGTTATTTCGGAATAGGAATTGAAATGAGAGAAACATAGAAAGGAACAAAATATTAAAATCAGTTATTTCGGAATAGGAATTGAAATGAGAGAAACATAGAAAGGAACAAAATATTAAAATCAGTTATTTCGGAATAGGAATTGAAATGAGAGAAACATAGAAAGGAACAAAAAATTAAAATAAATGAGTATATAATAAATTCGGAAATGGATATGATTAATAATATTAGCTATATGAGCTCAATAATATTAGCTTAATAATATTAATAATCATGCAAAAAAGTTGGATGAGAAAATATACAACGAAATATTTCTTATTATATAATTTTCCAGCTATCGTATTTTTGATATCAAATTTGAAAAATTAATTTGATGGATGATAAAACAATAATTTCAATTGTATTTGAAATTTAAATGTATAATCGATTTAATTGTTAGTATCATTTTCTCTTCCTTATTTTGCTACAGAAGAAATTTTCCATTAATTTTAATAACACTGAAATTTGTGATATTTATTTAGGTTGAAATTTTAAAAAATGTGCAATTTACTGCAATATGCAAATGCTGCCAAAAGTAAATAAAATAAGTAATTAAAGAAATTAGAAATTAATATTCATATCAATAATTAGAAATTAATATTTTATATCAATAATTAGAAATTAATATTTACATCAGTAATTAGAAATTAATATTTACACCAATAATTAGAAATTAATATTTTATATCAATAATTAGAAATTAATATTTACATCAGTAATTAGAAATTAATATTTACACCAATAATTAGAAATTAATATTTTATATCAATAATTAGAAATTAATATTTACATCAGTAATTAGAAATTAATATTTACACCAATAATTAGAAATTAATATTTTATATCAATAATTAGAAATTAATATTTACATCAGTAATTAGAAATTAATATTTACACCAATAATTAGAAATTAATATTTTATATCAATAATTAGAAATTAATATTTACATCAGTAATTAGAAATTAATATTTACACCAATAATTAGAAATTAATATTTTATATCAATAATTAGAAATTAATATTTACATCAGTAATTAGAAATTAATATTTACACCAATAATTAGAAATTAATATTTTATATCAATAATTAGAAATTAATATTTACATCAATAATTAGAAATTAATATTTACATTAATAATTAGAAAATAATATTTACATCATAAAATCGAAATGATATAATCATTTCTTATTAAGAAATAGTTAAGTATTGAAATTCCTCAAAAGAGTTATTTAATTCGAACTAATTTTGATTTATTAAATTCAATATATTAATCAATTAAACCATCCATTAATTAATTAATTGAATTTCTAATTACATTTAGCAAATATATGATAAAATAATATTTTAATCCATATAACTTTTATATATAATAATTTTTGAACAAATTATCAAATATTTTGAAATATCTCAACAACAACAACAACATTTGTTGCATTTTGAGTTTTGCTAACAAATAAATACAAAGGTTAAACAAATATTAGAAGATAATTGGAAGAAGCAGCTATTTGATTTAACTATTCACTAATTGATTTAATTAATTAACTATTTATTAGTTGATTTAACTATTTAACTATTTACTATATGATCAATCTACATCATAAATTTTTGTCAAATTTCCAAAATTACTATCTAAACTTCTAACATTATCAAACTCTCTGACCTTCTAGAATTATCTTCAATATTTTGCTAAAGATAAATATTTAAGATATACGCTTGTAAAACGATTGCTTCGATTGTTTACAGAGATGAATCTGCCTTTAAGCTATTCTCTTTTAAGTTTTTGTATATGTGCGTATGTTCATATGTGTGTGTGTGTGTGTGTGTATCGTTTTTCAATTCGAAGAGGTTATTTTCAATTCAGACTTAGCAATTTATCAAGAAGCTCATATTGCAAGAATGTGCTTGTGAGAAATATCATCGGCTATTTCCACACAAGCACACACACACACACACACACACACACACACACACACACACACACACACATATACAACATTAAAGTATATTCTTCGTTGAATCATTTTTCAAATGTTTAAATTTGAAAAAATGAAAAGTAGAGAAAAAAAGGAAAGAAGCAGACATATGCGGTCAGTGTAGCTTTTTCTTTTTGATTCTGTTAAAAATTAATAAAATTTTAATTAATTGATTAATTTCTTGAAAAAGTAAAAAAAAAAAAACAATAGACGATTATTATTATTATAATTATTGCGAAATATTATTACTATAATTATTGATAAATATTATTATTATTATTACTATAATTATTGCTAAATATTGTTACTATAATTATTGCCAAATATTATTACTATAATTATTGTTAATTATTACTACAAAAATTTATTGTACTAATTTAATTAACAGCTAATCAATTTTTGTTCATAATCATTACTTATTATCATTTAATTATTGTTTTATTTCAGTACTTCGATATTGTCATTATAATTCCAATAATAATTTTGCTAAAAGAAAAGGAAGCGTTATCACTATCTTCCGTTTTGTCCAGAAGAAAAAAATGAAGAAAATTAGGATGAAAAGTTTCAAAATTAGAAAATTAAAATTTTTAATTCGTTCAATCATCAAAGAAAATTTTTCTTAATGCTGCAAACGTTGTAAATATTGCAAGGATAGCAATGATACATACGTTGTAAACGTCGTAAATGTCGCTAATATCATATACATTGTAAATTGAAATGATTATTTTTATTATACAATAAATGATTATTTTCATACGAAACATATGATTAAATTTAGGGGATTAAAAACTTGCAAGATATTCGATAAACAGAAATATATGTTATGAAATCTTATCGTTATTACTCGGAATCATAATTAATAAATATTCTTTATTAAATTCAAATTCATTCCTAGAAATTTGCTTTATATCATTTGTGAATAATTTTATAAGTCTGATAACTTAGAGTTCTGGAGAAAATCAAAACTACAATTTTCAATCCTTTTTCAACTTGCAGCTAATTGTGAATCGTAACCATTAGGTTTGCAACAATTTGCAACGCTTCGTGAAAAGTAAGAAATTAGGTGTTTTGGAATTTTCTCTTGAACTATCAAAATTATGGAGAATGGTTAATGAATATATTTCTTTATTTATTAATTCAAAGATTCAGATGGTTTGGATTGGTACTTGATGAAGCGGATACCGAAAAATACGGTTGCTTAATGAAAAAAGAAGCTGTACAACAACAAAACACGAATATTGCTTAACTGAGTTGAACATGAAGTTCAGCTAAATTTTTATTTTGATTTATCAAGATGGAAAGATAAGTAAAAATCATTATATACCAATACATGTAATAATATTTTTGGTTAATTAGGAAGCAGGTATATTAAACTCGGAATGAGTCACAAAGCGGAAAAATTACACACTCACAATTTGTTGAAATTTTGCAAAGTTTATTACATAATTTATTATTGCAATTGTTATTTAGTTCTATTTTTTCGTCCTTGAAGAATTTATAATTCGAATTTTTGAATAATTTTTATTTTCCATCACTTTTTTCTCTTTGTTTTATGATAATGAATTATTCATTGCATTTGAAATAAATATTTGAAATGAATTAGTCATTTAATTTTTATAGTTAAAAAGAAGGATGAGTCATACTAAATTAAAGGTGAATTAATTTGTTATTTCTCTTTGTTTCATGACAATAAATTGTCTATTGCATTTGAAATGAATTAATCATTTAATTTCTACAGTAAAAAAAAAGGATGAATCACACTTAATTACAGGTAATTTAATTTGAAATAATATTTAATTTGTTATTTATCAGGATTTTGCAACAGGATTTGAAAAATCTTGAAGTACCTTCTTGGAAAACGGATCAAGCATTTATAGGTATATGTTAAATTTTTATTTCCTATTTCTTTGCTAAATTTTAAAATTTATCTATTTAATGAGTTTATCGATTTTCAAGTTTGAATTTATTTGTTTGAAATTTCAGAATATTAATACAAAAATTCTTCTTCTATTATCACTACGATATCACTTTGTTTAATCGATTTTTGTTTTGTTATAATTTGAATAGTTGATTTATTTGATAATATTGATATGTTTAATAATTAGAAATTAATTCATTTAAAACATATTATAAAAATCGATTAAACAAAAGGTAAATCTTTCAATTATGATTTTTAACAGCAGATAATCTTTCAATTATCATTTTTAATTTTATGCTTAAAATGGTTTACTAGCATATTCTTTATAATTAATTAATTTATTTAATAATCATTTGAAAGGAAATGAGATTATATCATTGGTACTTATTTTTATAAAATTTGTTGAAAAAATATGAAAATACGAATATTTTTTTAATTATATTGATTTAAATTTAATTCCAACTAACAAAAACATTTCAAATATATGATGACTAATTCAAGTGTTTGATTATTAGAGTAATGATTCATCAATTATGAATTTCCAAGAATACTGTAATTATGATATTCAAATGGTTTCATTAAATTATCAAATATTCGGACTTATGTTGGATTTCACAAGTTCGTTTTTATTTATTGAAAAGTTAAATTCTAACGTTTGTTATATATATATATGTACTTATTATCTATTTACATAGAATTAATTATATATATAATTAATATGCTAAATTCTATGTAAATGGATAATAAGCAAATGATGTTATTATCAATGCTAATATCATAAAAATGTTTTTTTTTAGAAAGGGAAATTTTGGGAAAATGGCAGATGTGGTTGTTGTATTCTCAAAGCTATTAATAAATGGATGAAGAATGTTTCCAATATAGCTGGCAATATAATGTCATTTCCATCAGAAGTTAATTTTAATATTTTTGAAAAGACAAAAATAAAACAATTTGAAAAAAATATTTTTTTTCTTTTGACAGATATCAATGTCAAATGTAAAATTAAAATTCAAAAGTGACATAAATATAAGAAAAAGAATTTTTTCCAAAAATTTTCTTAAAATTTAAAAAACTTTTTTTAAATTAATTTTTGAAATATTAAACAATGTTGCGAAATATAATATAAAATGATGAGATGATAAGAAAAAATTGTTTTATTGTTTTGGATTAATAGAAGAACAATAAAATGGGAGTAATTATTATAACAGTATTTATAACAATAAAACAATAAGAGGAAATAATGGAAGAACAATAACGATAAAACAGTAAGAGAAAATAATGGGGGAGCAATAAAATGGAAGTAATTATTATAATAGTATTTATAACAATAAAACAATAAGAGAAAATAATGGGGAAGCAATAAAATGGAAGTAATTGCTATAACAGTATTTATAACAATAAAACAATAAGAGAGGAACAATAACAATGAAACAAGAAAATAATGAAAGAACAATAAAATGGGAGTAGTTATTATAACAGAATTTATAACAATAAAACAATAAGAGAAAATAATGGAAGAACAATAAAATGAGAGTAATTATTATAATCGTAATATTTACTAGTAATTAGAATGAAAATTATTAAAACAGTATTATTTACTGGTAATTAGCAAAAAGTTCATAATGCAATTTGGTGGAATTTTAAATTTAGCTGATGTTTTCCTTTTCCCATATATTTGAAAATTTTTAGATTTTATATTTACGAATTTTATCCGACCAACTGGGCTACTTTGGCCTAGACAATAACCATAGATCAATAGCCAAAGAAGATCGTAGATTATTAATAGCCAAAGGTAATTCAATAAGTTCATATGTGATAGTGGAAATATTGAATGTTCAATTGATTGTACCGAAGGAAGAACGAGAACTGTCAAGAATGATGAATAAGTAAGGGGAAAGAATGAATGTAGCAAATATCAAAGATTTTATTTTAATTTTAAAACTGACGAAAGTTTAAAACCACCTAATAAATTAATTAATATTTATTGATTAAAAATTAATAAAGATGTTCAAATATTTTTTTCAACAGAAAATAAAATTAAATTTTTGAGACAATTTTAGGGTATTGAAATATTCCTTTGTTATATGTTATCCTTCAAATATTCTTCATCATTAACTTTTTTAATTAATAAAAAAATGGAAAATATTTCAGGTGTTAATTCATTATTCAATGAATCGTTTGCAATTTGAAATTACTATACCAGAAATAGCATTGATAAATTTGTGGTACTCAATGATAATTTCATCAATGGTACTTCAATGGACTATGTCTTTCGAAAGCCTAAAAATGACGAATATTTAAATTTCGTAACAAAAAAAAAGGAAGAGAAGAATGAGAGAGAAAGATTTCGATTTTTATTTTTTAGAATTTTTGGTGCTAAGTAAGCTTGAAGATATTTAATAATATTATAGCGTAAAGGTAATCTTAATGACTTAATTATTGGTGAAGTAAATCTTAATGACTTGTTGATGCTAAGTCATAAATAAAACATTTAAACAATATCGCTTTAAATCAGCAAAATAATTTCGAACAAATTTTTCTGCCTATTATTTTTTGCTATTTGCTAAAATTGCCGATTTGAAATTTGAAAATTTCGATTCCTTTTCAGGAAAACAATAAGCTCCGTTTTCAGGAAAAACAAATTATTCGACCCCTTTCAGGAAAACAATAAGCTCCGTTTTCAGGAAAAATAAATTATTCGATTCTTTTCAGGTAAAAAAATTACTTCGAAAATTTGAAAATTTCGATTTTTTTTTCCGGAAAATGGAGTAAGCTCCATTTTCCGGAAAAAAAAATTAAGATCAAAAACAATTTTAAACTAATAAATATAAGCTGATTTTGGTTAAAGCATACAAATTTGATTAAAATTTAAAATTAATTAATTAATTTATACCGAAATAATTAAATTTAAAAATTAAAAATATTCTAATCATTCAAGCGTAATAATTTAATTTGAAATTATTTTCAACAAAATTATTCCGCAAATTTTTCACTTTAGTTCTACAGCGATAAGAATATTCAAAAAAGCATTGAAAAAAAGAGGAATATTAATTTAGGAAAGATGGAAGATCTCATCAAACATCTCAAGAGGATTATCAACCAGCTTGTTTATCTTCCCTAAAAGTTTTCTTATTGTTTCAATAATAAAATTTATGAATAAGTTTTCCACTTCGTCTTCTTTATTTCTTTCTTTTTGCGAAACAATTTTAGCATTCAATCGTTTTTTTTTTTTGTTTTTGTTTTTAAGATGATGAAAATAATTGTTGCTATTGTTTATTCGTTGTTTCATTAAGTAATTACTTTGTTTATCATATAAATATATCAAATTGATAAGATGCATGTAATTCTTTGATTAATATTAGAATTATATAATTTGTAATGAAAGCAAAAATGGATACGATATTGCTTATATCGTTTCACTAAATAATTATTTCGATTATCATATAAATATATCAAATTGATAAGATGCATGTAAATTCATTGTTATTATTTATATTATATAGTTTGCAAAAGCTATTATTTATTATTGTTTCATTAAGTAATTACTTTGGTTATACACATAAATATATCAAATTGATAAGATGCACGTATTTCTTTTTATTATTTATATTATATAGTTTGCAATAAAAACAAGAATGGATACGATATAAGCTATTGTTTATTATTGTTTCATTAAGTAATTACTTTGATTATACACATAAATATATCAAATTGATAAGATGCATGTAATTCTTTTTATTATTTATATTATATAGTTTGCAATAAAAAACAAGAATGGATACGGTGTAAAAAGTTGAAGCATAATTTTTTGAATTATAAAATACTGTTTGATTTGATTAACTTAATTATTTATTTTCATCCTTGTTACTATTTACATATACCGATCCGTTTACTTTAGTTGTTTATTTATTTACTTATTTATTCACTTTACGAAATTATCACTTATACACCTAATATTATGCTAATTAATATTAATCGTTAATATAATTAAGCGAAATAAATTAAATAAATCTCTCAGATATGAGTAAAAATGATTTTTGTCTAAATTATTGCAAATTTTGAAAAGTGACTATTCATTGAAAATAATTAATATTTTTTAATGAATACAATACCTAATTTTCCATTACAGAATAATTAAATTTTTTGTTTGCAAATTTCAAAATTGCTTCAAAACATTTCAAAAATTAGAAAACTAATTGTTTTATTTGATTAATTAAGAGTTCTTTTGAAATCTTTAAAATGATAAAACAAAGTGTTCATTGATAATCGAAAACTGAACTAATTAAATGAAACAAAAAGAAAAAGTTGGATGATCGGATCCGTGAGGAAAATTCAGAGTTGATGCTATAAATATATTACTTGTATAATTTTAACGAGGAATAATTAATTAATTTAATGATAAAATAATTTCGAATTTAAAAGATTTGATTTTAGAATTATTTTGCATACAGGGTACTATCTGAAATTTCATCAAAGTTTTCAGAAAACACAGAAGTGAGATATGTCAGTGAAAAGGAAAAATATACAAATTTTTGATGGCTTAAAATTGACTGGTATTAAATCGGTGGATGATTGTTTTAATCAAGCTATTTCACCGTTAGCTATATTAACTGAAATGCGTGGCATACTTGAATCCACTTTGGTTTGTTTAATTTACTACGATAAACCGTGAATAAGGATAATATAATTAATGATACAGGGGGGGGGGGAATAAATCAAATTGTACTGAAACATTTTCAACATATTTACTATTTAAATCAAATTATTCTGAAATTTCAAAAATTTTAATGAAGCAAATTTTTATAGATTAAATGGCGAAGTGATTGTGGTATTGGATCATCTGGTACGATAAGAAAAGGTTTACGACTTATGCTGGCACGAGCAAAAACGGCTACAATGAATAGTTTGTTTCATTTTTATTATTTGCTACCACATTTCATCAATTTAATTTCATTTCAAAATTTCTGAAAAATAAAAAACGATAAAGATACGATAAATTTAACATTTCAAATATTTTTTTAGAATTCATTTGAAAAAGTTAAAATGTAATTAATTAATTAGAGATAAAATTTGATTGTTTTTTCTTACTTCTTAATAATTTCCATAGATAACTTCCAAACTAAGAAATAAGCAAAGTTTACTTTGGTAATTTTAAAAATGAGCAAATTAAATGGAATAATAATTTAACAATTAGATTTGATAAATTTCATATTCATCTTTATTATATTTCGATTTTTAAATTTTTTGATATCAATAATCTAAAAAATGTTAAGATAGTCTTAAAATGTATGCAAATAATTTTAATTCAAATCTCTTAGCCTCGAAATTATTTTATTATTAAATTAGTTAATTAATCTTGATCAAAATATACAAATGATATATTTATAGCAATATCTCCGGATTTACCGCACGGATCTCATCATCCAATCGAATTGATGAACAATTTGCCAAGTTTTGCGATATGCAGCGATGAGAAAACCGTATGCTACTCAGATATAATTAAATCATTTTGGAAAATTTCTAGAAAAGCTTAATAATTAAGATAATCACAAATAATCACATAATTATTATATAATCGCATTTTATATGGAAATAGAATTCGATTTAACAGTTGCAATGTAAAAATTATGCGATGCGAATTTAATTTTGCAACAGTTAAAAACGATAATTTGGATTTCAGATTTTTGATTTAAATCTGATTAAAATTCATCTCATTTCTAATTTGAATATTTAATATCAAAAATTGATATTATTAATTATATTACTGTGGGGAAATCTTTTTAAATAAACAAACAAATTTGAATATTTTTAATTGAAAGTACCAATTTTTGATATTATACAACCAAAAAGTTTGATAATTGTTAATTAATTAATTTATTCACTAACATCCTTTATTCATATTTATGCATATTTTTTATAAATAGTTCTAATATAAATTTTATATAAATTTACCAACAATTTTCTATTTTCTTTACATTGAAGGGCTAAAAATCGAAAATTTGTTATTAGTGATTTTTTTTGATTAATTAAAGAGTATTATCGATTTTTTTATTTAAATTATTTAATATATAAAAAGACTTAATTCTTTTATCACAAAATTTCAATTGTTCTTTAATTGTTCAATTTAAAATTTTACTTCTTTAATTTAAATTTCAATTGTTCCGAAATTTCATTTTAAGTAATTGTTGCATATTAAATACTGCAACAATTCCAAATATTTACTAATTATTTGTTTCATATTATTTTAGAGAAATTTGTCGTCTTTCTTTTCATATATGTAATTTTTAATTACTACATTCATTATCGTATTATTTGAAAAAAAAGAAAAGCTTATTCCCTAATCGTATCCAGAATTCACTCAATACAGTACTCATTACAGTATCCGATGATTGTAACAAATGGTGCATTTCCTGTACAGCTACAGAAAACATTTGATTCAATGTCCGAACTTTTGAATATTTGTGCAAAAATATTGGACAATATTGATTCATTGTTAACAAAGGTTTGTTTACAAATAAGCAAATGATGTAAATTGAAACAAAAATAGTTTCATTTTGATTTTGTGTAATTTTGAATTTTATTCTTTCTTACCTTTCTGAGAAAAAAAGTACTTAATTTTTCAATTAATTGTATTATTTAAATTATTTAAAAAAAAATAAAATATTTAAATTTAATTATTTGTTTCATATTTTTTTTTGTTTTATCATTATTAGCTAAAATTATATAATTAGCTAGAATTATTATTATTTTGTGTTTTAACATTATTAGCTAAAATTATATAATTATCTAGAATTATTATTTTTCGTCTTATCATTGTTAGCTTAAATTATATAATATAATGCAAACGTCATTGTCCATTATTTATCATAATTATTTATACGTAATATTTTGTTACTTCAATTAATTTTAATACCTATTCATTTAACATGAATTATATTCATTTATTTACAATAAAAAAATAATTAATAAAAATTTAATTAATAAAATAAAAGTTTAGTTGGAAACAGTAACGAAATGTATTATTGAATGCAGTGGTGAATTATCGCAATTATGCTTAAATGCTGGTTTACACGGTGTGAAAGCAATTCGAGCAATGGAAAATTTCGCATGGAATGTTCGAATTTTAAAAATTCATCTAACATTAATTTATAAAGCACAAATTGAAGCAAATAATATTGTCACCGAAGTTAGTTGCTTTCAAAAATTTCTTAAATTATAATTTATTAATTTGATAGTAGTAGTAGTAGTAGTAGTAGTAGTAGTAGTAGTAGTAGTAGTAGTAGTAGTAGTAGTAGTAGTAGTAGTAGTAGTAGTAGTAGTAGAATTAAAAACTTCTCACAGTGCATTTTGTTATTTTAATTTTTTGAAAGTGATTTATAAAATGGAAATAGTCTAAACTTTAATATTTTATTAATAGTTATTTATTTTTTATATAGTTATTATTTTAACTTTACCTATCCAATACATATAGTATTTTGTTAATACTTATTTATTCTTTATGTAGTAATCATTTTAACTTTACCTATCTACCTATCCAACACATATAATAACTTTACCTATCTACCTAACCAATACATATAGTATTTTGTTAACACTTATTTATTCTTTATGTAGTAATCATTTTAACTTTACCTGTCTACCTATCCAACGCATATAATAACTTTACCTATCTACCAATCCAATACATATAGTATTTTGTTAATACTTATTTATTCTTTATGTAGTAATCATTTTAACTTTACCTATCTACCTATCCAATACATATAGTATTTTGTTAATAATTATTTATTTTTTATATAGTTATCATTTTAATTTTTCTTTACCTATCTATCTATCCAACACATATAATAACTTTACCTATCTACCTATCCAACACATATAATAACTTTACCTATCTACCTAACCAATACATATAGTATTTTGTTAACACTTATTTATTTTTTATATAGTTATCATTTTAACTTTACCTATCTACTTATCTAACACATATAATAACTTTACCTATCTACCTATCCAATACATTTATCAACTCAATACATATATATAATACATATATATTATGTTGTATATTTTAAGTTAAAAGTATAGCAATCTAAAAAGTATTGCAAATATTCAAAACAAATATGAATCAAAACAAAACTTCAAGTATAACCTTCAACAAAAGCAACAAAAAGAAGGAAATGAAATGAACATATCAGAAAAGATATATATTCAAAAATAAATTTTAATTTCAGTTTGCAATTATAATTTATTTTATGCAACTATAATTATTATTAATTATAATTTATTTTCTAGCAACGATATGTTATCATTTTACAATTCAATTGATACTATTTAAATGTAAATGAAAATTAATCAAATAATATATCGAATTTTTTTTGTTACTGATATATCAAATGATCGAAATATATGATATCGAATTGCAGCGTAACATAAAATTGAACATTCAATAAATTGTGTTAATTTAAATTTAAAACAAAAAGAAATTCATCTTTCAGGTATTTGATGTTGCCTGCACATTGAGAGTATTATCGAAAAAATCCACTAAAAAAATACGCGGAAATCGTCATTCTTGTTAATCTGTTTATCTTATTTACTTAAATTTTTATTGTTATCATAAATGGGTATAAAAAAGGAATTTGAAAAATTATTTTTTAAATTTTTTTATTGTTAAAAATTTGATTTGGATAGCATTTGAAAATGGTTTATAATATTGTGCTGAATAAAATGTTATTTATGCTTTTGATAAAGAAATAAAATAAATGAATGAATAAACAATTCACATACAAAATTGTTTTCAAAAAAATGCATGCAAATTACATTTTAAAAAAGAATGGATGTATAGTTATCATGCCATTCTTCAAATACTGAAATTTAAATTTTGAGATTCTGAACCAATCACAAATAGTTATGTTGCACACTTGTAATATCATGCCATTCTTCAAATTTTGAGATTCTGAATCAATCACAAATAGTTATGTTGCACACTTGTAATATCATGCCATTCTTCAAATATTGAAATTCAAATTTTGAGATTCTGAATCAATCACAAATAGTTATGTTGCACATTTATAATGTCATCCCATTCTTAAAATACTGAAATTCAAATTTTGAGATTCTGAATCAATCACAAATAGTTATGTTGCAAACTTGTAATATCATGCCATTCTTCAAATACTGAAATTCAAATTTTGAGATTCTGAACCAATCACAAATAGTTATGTTGCACACTTGTAATATCATGCCATTCTTCAAATTTTGAGATTCTGAATCAATCACAAATAGTTATGTTGCAAACTTGTAATATCATGCCATTCTTCAAATACTGAAATTCAAATTTTGAGATTCTGAATCAATCACAAATAATTATGGTACACTTTATAATATCATCCCATTCTTCAAATACTGAAATTTGCACATTACCCATTCTTCAAATACTAACTTTTAATACTAATTTGAAATAATTTTACCATGCACTTATTAAAATAAACAATGGATTGAAATAATTAAAAAATTTTTAACAAAAATATGATGAGAATGCTGAAGAGAGAGAGAGAGGGAAATTGCAACGAAAATTTTGGAAAAAAGAAAACTTAATTATTTTCATTGATTTTTTGATGAAAGTTGAAAAAAAGAGTTTTTATCATAATCCAAAAAGTACAATGAAATGACCTTTGTAATGACCTTTGAAAGTTTCCTATAAAAAAGGAAAAATTGATTTAATGAAATTTCAAAAATTTCAAACTTTTTCATTTCAATTACTCTTAGCTATAATTAGCAGCTATAATCATAAATTACTCTTCGCTAAAATTAGTCATAACAATAAATTACTCTTCGCTAAAATTAGTCATAACAATAAATTACTCTTCGCTAAAATTAGTCATAACAATAAATTACTCTTAGCTATAATTATAATTAGCTATAATCATAAATTATTCTTAGCTATAATCGCTTTATGAAAATATCTAACTTTAAATAAGGATATCATTAAAAAGAAGAGATTTAAAATTTCAAAGAAAAAATAATTTATGGAAATTTCAAAATTTCCAACCTTTTTTTGCTTAAATTAATCTTAGCTATAATTATTGCACGAAATTAATTATGATAATGATACTAAAAATGTTAATTAAGCGAAATTATAAAGAATTCTATTAAGCATTTTAATTTTGGAAATTTTTCGTTAATTTCATTAATATCGGTTGATGATCTAATCAAATCATCGTGAATCCGTTTTTTCTTGTTGGAAAAATTCATCACTTGTTATTATTACAGTAATTGATTAGTAGTATTATTTTCGGATATTACAGTAATTGATTAGTGATATTATTTTCGGAATTTGATTAGTAGTTCGGATGGACAGTAATTGATTAGTAGTGTTATTTTTCCGAATATTACAGTAATTGATTAGTAGTATTATTTACAGAACTGAAATTTTTATAAAATTTTAGGAAATTTCAAAAAAATAGTCGATTTAAATTATTATTATAGGAATATAATGCTTTTCCGGTTTTTTGAATGTAGTTAAAATTTTCCGGAAAGAAGAATTAGATATAATTATTGAATTTGTTGTTCACTTAGCTCTTCTTTAGAAAGTAATGAAAAGTGGAGGAATATTTAATTAAAACTAATAAATGACAGATATTTCAATCTTTAATTTCATTTTTATTACATTTAAAAATTTTCTCACCTATTTCAATTTAATTGAAATTAAATATCTCTCCACTTGTTCATTACTTTCTTAAAAAGGATTTCTTTGTTTTTTGTTCTTTCAAATAATTATTTAAATAATTTTTTAATTTTAATCTTCGCATATAAAATTAATGAACAAAATTGTAATAAAATTAATGAAATAATTAATAAAAATTTTAATATAGGAATAAATAAGATAATTAATAAAATTAATAAATTAAAATATAATAAACAAAAGTCTAACACAACGTCGCGCAATAAATAATTCAATGGATTCTATGATTTTGAAACAATTTTCGCTAATTATCACAAATAGTCTCCGTCTGGTAATATAGAAATTTTTTTATTTTATACGATATATTATCAAGCTTTAATAATTCTTAGATTATTACATTGGTACGTTGAAAAATCCGCATCGTTTCTACCGAGTGATGTTTGTTGTATGCATACTTCTTGTAGTACCATTTCAAAATTTCGTCTTGGTCGATGCATTATAAGTACTGCAAAAAACTTATGTACCAATTAATGAATAAATTAAATTTAGAAAAAAAGTAATGGTGAAAAAAATACGTCAAATTTTCTACAATTTTCAACATAAAAAGAAAATGTTACATTTATCAAAAATTTTTGAAATAATTAAAGTTCAACAGATGCTGTATTATGCTTCAAAATTTAGTTTATTTTCTAAACTTTCCGTCTATTGAAATGAAATGATTGATAACTTTGTTACTATGAAAATGCTTAGAGAATAAAATATGGAATAAAGTTTAAAATGTAAACATTTTGATTAATTAACTTCAAATCAATAAATGTTACTATTAGAAACTTCGACGTCGAATTTTATGAATTACATCTAAAAAGAATTTGATAAAGAGAGAAAAGAAAACTATTCAAAAATTAGGCAATAAATATTGCGTAAATGATTGAGTAAAATAACAAATCAAATTTATATCATTTCAATCCATTTCAAGTTACTTATGTCATCCATTTCAATCCATTTCAAGTTACTTATATCACCCATTTCAATCCATTATTGAATATAAATTTAAGTTATTTGTTAGATGGAATTTGGGAATTTTTATCAAATATTATCAATTTAGATTAGATAAAACCATACCACAATGTTCACCATTTGAGATTGCAATACTTCGAAGACATTCACGATACCAATTAAAGCAACCATAATATTGATCCATGGACAAATATGATGGTATTTCAGGTAAACTGGCATGGTTGTTAAATTTTTAATTAAATAAGTACCATTTCATTTCAACAATATAATAATTTCTATATTAATTTAAATGAAAAATAACGGTGGAACTGTAATGTCATGCTATTTTGAAAAAATTATGGTAATAAACTCTAACTGATAGAGCTAAAAAAAATTACAAAAAAGTTTTGAAATTTCAAAATTTGATTTATGGCAAATGCAGGTGTAAAAAAAGTAGAATATAAAGAGGAACAATATGGACTAAAAAATTTGTGATGTTATGAAACTTATGTTTAAATAAAAATTTGAAACGAAGAGACAAAAATGAAAACGAAATGATTCATGATGAACTGAAATTATTCCAATTCTTTCTGTCCAGAATCATTCAAAGTTAGAAAGAAACTATTTCCGGTTGCGAAATGTTTGGAAGATCGAATAGAATTTATGATGCCATGGCAAAAATTGTATGCTAATTGAAATAAAATAAAAAAAAGCTATTCTTTATGTTATGTGAATTGACGAACCATTTGATGCTAAATTATCACTCCTATTGCATTTCCGGATACTGAAATTTATTCTTTAAAGAAAATGAGAAAACGGATGCTCTTTTCTGGACTTTGATATATGACATTAATGTTGTGGTACTGAGCAAAGAAAATTAAGCTTTTATGATATCTTACATCAAAATGATATTAATGAAATTAATGAAAATATGAAAGTAATTCTGATTAACGTTGATAAATATGAGAGAGCCGTAAACAGGTTCATACACGTAAAATTTGGCGTAAATTAAAAGAAATGCAATATTACAAAAATGTTTTCAATGTTTGAAGATGTAAACGTAAACGAGAGAGACGTAAACGTAAACGTGTTTCATTTTCTTCTGTTTCGCTTTCTTTCTCTCTCTCCCTCTCTCTGTTGCATTCTTTTTATATTTTCAATGGGTTACTTTGATCACTGCTGTAACGACGATATCGTTTAAAATTAGATTCTGATGTAGATTGTTGTAAATTTATTTCTACTTCATTATTGTCGATAACATCCTGCGTATCATTCATAATGTCAACCGGATCTGGATTTGGATTCTAACGTTGCGAATGTTAACGATAATATAGCTGATAATGGCTTAAAAATCGGTTAACTTCAAAAGGGATAATTTATAGATTGATAAGGTGCTACCAGTTAACAAATTCAAGTTTTTAGTTCAACATCTGTACAATCCACGCTAAGGATCAGGAAATTGTACTATCGGACTAAGATATGTATGTGCTCGATTGAGTATATCTGCTTAAGCAAAAATTGATTAATATTACCTTGTAAATGTATAATTAGTTATATATGAGATATTTGATGAATGAGGAATAAAATTTAATTTATCAAGTAATACGTTGAAATTGAATCTCGATAGATGGCTGCTGAAATTGCCGATTTGGTTTAATATTCACTATTTCAAAATTTTGACAAAGATATCGCCAAATTAAAAACCTTAAGATTTTCAATCAAACTAAATTATAGTTCAAAAGAAATCTGAAAAGATGATAGTTATTTCATTTTTCCATTTCAAACTTCTTTGTAAGTACTGAAACATTCGCACCATTCATTAAACTCATTATTTTTCTCCACGAATTAATGTCCACTTTCTTTTTCTAGAAAGCAAATAACTCAAATAACCGTGGTAAATATAATATTATCAGTAATCAGAAACATAAGTCATCAACATCCAGAAACAAAAATAATAACCGATCGAAGATTCCGGAGAATTGCACAATGTCAAATTTAAATGGAAAACCTGCGGTTTATACTGATATCGTTATGTGACGGAGCCTGTTTCGGCATTACTGTGTGTGTTGCTTCTGCATTCACTTTAACATATCGTGCCGGGTTCCGATGGGTTTGTTTGGTTTATTTTCGACTTTTTCCCTAGGTGTTGTAGTTTCTTTTGGACCTTCAATTTTTTCTAGAATATTGTAAAGTACATATATTATCTATGCATTTTATATAAAGCCAAATCTAAATTATAAAATTTATATTTTAGAATTTATGATTTATATTTAAACATGTCATATTATTCATCTATTTAAGTCATTTGAATATTATTAAAATCATCGGAATAATTTGTGGAATTATTTTATTTCTTTTTATTTTTATTTTTTGATAATAAATATGATGAAAATTATATATCAGACTTCGTAATTCGGTTATATCCAATGCGACTTTATTTAGAATAACACAATTTTGGCTAAAATATATTTTCAGATAAATGTAATGTTTTTCTTTTCAGAGGAAGAAGGGAACAAAGAAAAGGAAAAGCAAAGGAAAAGGTAATTAAATCAGTTGTTTTAGCAGACTACTCACAATAGCAGAGAAATTGATTTAACAATATTTGAATTCAGGTAATAGTGCTTCGATGTGACATGGAAGACTATAAATATTTATTCAAAGTTGTACTTGTTGGTAATGCTGGTGTTGGTAAAACGTGCCTTGTACGTAAATTTACGCAGGTTGTTTTTTTTTTTACTGTAATCATTGTTTTTCTTGCATCTTTATAATAATTTATGCTTAATGGGAAAATAAACTAATTAATTATTTGCAATCTATCAAGATTTGGAAATCATAAAATATTGTATTACGGACAATTGTGACTTATTTTCTCCAATTAGTCATATGATTTGTTTGTCATACATCACGTTTATTCATACTACATCAAAGATCTTTTAACATATTCCACATGCTGTTTATTCAAATTCTGATTTTTGGAACTTTTCTCGTGAGGATTTTGAAGTTTCAAAAGTTATTCCACAAATGAAATAACAAAAATAATATTTCCATGCAGTAATAGTTTTTGAAATTTAAAACAAAAAAATTTTGGCATTTATGCGTTTTACATTAATTTTTACAGTAATTGTTAGGCATACGTAATTGTTTATCATGGATGTTTTATTGTAGGGGATTTTTCCACCTGGGCAGAGCGCTACGATTGGTGTTGATTTTATGATCAAAACAGTTAAAGTTAATGAGGACAAAATAAAGGTTTCACTTATTTTTTCGTCGATATTTTATCAATTTCTCAAGTCTCTAGCATTTCATCTTGACAAGGATCGATTTTTTCTGTTGTATTAAATGCTGAGAAAATGGTCGTTGTTCAATTCTGTTATATCCTAATGTACATAATATTTCTGTAAAAAGAATTTGAAATAAATTCTCAATTTTGTTATAGCTCCAAATTTGGGATACAGCCGGGCAAGAACGTTTCCGTTCAATTACGCAAAGTTATTACCGATCTGCACATGCCATAGTATTAGTTTATGATGTTGCTTGCCAACCAAGTTTCGACTGCCTACCGGAATGGCTTGGTGAAATCGAGCAATATGCTAATCGACGGGTGTTAAAAATCCTAGTAGGTCAGTAATAAGTAAAATTAAATTGGGTTTCTCGAAATTTAGAACAGGTAACAGATGTTTTACACTTCTACCTTTGTGGGTTTTTCATTATATTTCAAATTTGTCAGTTTTATATGAAATAGCTGGGTATCACGGAAAAGCGTATGATTATTACACCGATAGTACATTTTAGGAAATAAAATAGACAAGGAAGATGAACGTGAGGTACCAGAACGGATTGGAAAGAATTTTGCAGATTCTAATGCTTTTGATTATTTCCTCGAGACTTCAGCACTCGATGCAACTAACGTTGACACATTATTTCACGAAGTAGCTACTAGGTTAACGAATGACATGAAGAAAAATGATGGAAGGTAAAAATTTGAATATTTGGAGATTTTTCAGTAAATGATCACTACACGACGTGCATAGTGTTAGAAGTTCAATTTGCATATATGTCTTCTCACTCATCAGGTCCACCAGAATTACTTTATTGTTTAGTATAATACGCCATCAAAATGATGATAAAGCAACTTTGTTGCAATATCATCCCAAAGAAGGTGCGCTATATCGTTCCGTTTAATTTGCAATCTATTATGATGTCAGTACTTGAGGAAGTTGTTCACAAAAATTTTTTTTTCACACATATGATTTAGTTTGTTGGATCGAGTCCCATAGAAATAGCTTTAGAACGTGATATTGCTTGCTTCCTCCATTTGGCTTCTATTTCAGATTTTTGAATTTTAAAATTCATATTTCAGGCATTTGGATTTGAAAAATGGCAAGGATCCGGGATCGGTAAGCTTACTGAGCCGAGTTACCATGCAAGCGAACTCTTGCTGTTCAAGAAATTAATAATTACGATGAGTGGATTATTTCCAACTAGTCATATATTCGTAGTCTTTGGATATTTGTCAAATAGCTTACTTATTGGTGCTGTGTTGTTTTAAGCAGTGATTTTTGAAGTATGGATTTCTAAGAATTTTGTACATCCGAAGAAACAGTGAAAGAATAGAAAATGGAAAAAATTTGCTAAAAAAGATCACGTCGCTTTCAACGATACTGATATGAACGTCAGATTATCTTGAAAATGAAATTACGGTTGTCATTTCTATTAGAAGTAACAATTGCAAAAATAACATTGGAAGGAGCAGTTTAAATATTATTTCTTCAAAGAAAATTTTTTTGTGGTTATGAATCTTTTTTACGAGGTAGTTCTATGAAATCGATTTCAAATATTATAGTATACATTTAGGAACCGATTTCACTTCAGTCAGCTTATAACATTTACAGATTGGAGTTATTTTATAATAAGCGAATCATCACAATGCAATGAAAGGAAAATTGTAAGAAATTTTCATACATTATTGAGTGGTTTTTGTCGCAGAAGATTTTTATTTGGATTCGGAACACTTCTGTGAAATTTAAAAATTCTGACTGAAAAATTTAACAGATAGGGTAGTAGAATATAATAGATAGCGGAACTTTTAGATTTCTTTGCGTATACAATTCTATGTATATAAATGGCAGACTTAGACTCGTCTACGTATATAAATCGTTAAATATTCATTTACGCTGGAAATTAAAAATTATTATTTAGCTAAACTTTCTGCTTTTCCTATCTCTCTCTGTCCATGTTTCTTTGGTCTTGTAATCCATAAATATTTCTGAATTTCTAGTCTTGTGTTTTAAGATAATCTTTTTTCTGGGATATATATATATAGATAAATCTTTTAGTTTTTATTGTTGCATATTACATTTTCTTGGATTATTGCATGTGAAATTCGAGAAATACATTCAATGAATTGAGATTATTTCGAGAAGAGGCTTTTTATAATTTAAATGAATTCGATTTTTTTTCACCCCAAAATTACTTGTATAGTCAAAAGTTCTCGAAATTTTTGTTGCTTCAAATTATTTGAAATGTTAATTGTCGAATAGAAATGTTAGTAATGTAACAATGATATAATTAACTTTTCATTGCTTTAGCCTGTATGATTATGATATTGCTGTAATATCACTTTTCTTCTCTCGTGCATTAAGTATATTGGACAATTATTTCCTTCATTCTTGGCATGTTTTCATTTTCTCAAAAGTAATTATTTCATCTTTCATTTCTTTTCCGAACCAATGTTCATTTATCTATCATTTAAATGATGAATTCACATTACCATTCATTTTGATTTTGGTGCAGTATTTTCTATTGTAAAGGCAAGTTTTTCCCTTTCTTCTTTTCTCATAATAACGATTGCGAATAGAGCAGTAAGAAAAAAATTAGAACGATGAACTCGAACAATTGATAAAGATGATAACAATTTAATGAATTTTTACAATTTTATTCAACTATTGAGATTATATACAGTGTGAAAATTGTAGTTTATTGATTGATTGATTGGTTGGGACATTCTCTTTGGTACCGGTTGTTTGTGTATTTCTTCATCTGAATGGTGCAAGCACTGTACTGTTATATTTTCTAAATGCTAGTAATATATTATATTTTTATAATTACTCTTTCATGTAATTTATGTTTTAATTTCTTGCAAAAAAATAAGTTTCACAAATAAAACAGCTTTATGCTTTTAATATTTGGTTCATCGATACGATGATTTAAGTGAAGAAATGAAATTGAATTCTAAAAGAAGTTTCAAATTCTGAAACATTCAAATGGAGTTTTTAAAAACTCCAGAAAAAGCCGATAACCTGCAAAGTAATTCCCAGAATCGCATCTGAAATAAATTTCAATATCATAGCTGTGTGTAATGAAATTTAATCAGTATTATTCATTCATAACTTATCTTTCTCTAAAAGAAGCCTCAAATTCTGAAACACTCGAATGTAGTTTTCGAATACTTTAGAAAAAGTCGGTGACCTGCAAAATCGTTCCCAGAATCTCATCTGAAATAAATTTCAATATCATAGCTGTATGTTCATCGCTTCGGGACTCTCATACCGTAATATTTAAAAATTTTTAGGGACAAAAAGGAAAGGAAGAGATCATATATAGTGATGGTGATATAATAAACGTATTGAATGTTCCAAATGACTTATCGGTGATTCATGTCAAGTTTGTTTATCAAAATCTAGCAAACTTTGATTTGAAAAGAACTACTTGACCTATAAAAATGCATTTATAATAAATACACACTAAAGATTTCCTAAGTTTCTTTTTATCTCTGTATGAATGTGTCTTTCTGTTCTGCTGAGAGAGAGAGAATTCTGCCGAGAGTACATAAAAAGTAAACTTCAGATAATTGAGCACTGTCCAAATGACAATAAGAAAATCAAGATGGCTTTTTTTAATCTGAAAATAATCAGTCAGAAGGTTTCATGGTTGGTTCGATAACACTTGTCATTATCTGCAGTTTAGTAGTACCTTTTATAATTGCTGTTTCAATGTTGTTTTAATATCGAGATATTCTAAAAGGTATTGGTTTGTTGCGGATATTATTATGAATGAGAAATATTTACACAGCTTGCAAATAAAATCAGAAAGTTGCAAAATAAAATGAAAACAACTATATGGCTGTGTCAATAAATGCTAAATGATGCGACATTAATAATGTTGAATATTTTACACAAATCGTCAAATGCTTTTCTAGCTTACAATGAAGCTTATAATTAGCTTACAAAACTATAAAGCTGAAAAATACGAAAGAGAAATGAATATCGGAATAAGATATTAATAATTAATATGTTGATTGAGAAGAAGAGAAATAAGATTTTTTGCTATTCAAAAGTGAAATGCAGATAGCGAAGAATGCTTTTATTTTTAAATGATTCTGTTAATTCATTCTTGCCCTTTGTCCTGTTGTAACAGTATCTATCCTCTAAATATAATATTGAATTGTCATACAAATATGGCTCATTCATTTAGCAGACAAAACTATTATACTAAACTTTCATTCATGGAAAGAGCGAATCATTTGCATGTATCCGGTGCATTTGCCATATGATCGCAAACTTTGATATTATTATTAAAGAAGGTGTTCTGCGGACATTGCTTCACATATGGACGGTTACCCACGCAATGAAGGAATAAATGACAATCGCTTGGGTGCGAAAACAAACCGTCAGGTTCCACACATTTCACATCTGAAATATCATTCCATATTAGAATGCTTCATCATTGCATAATTAACAATTTCATATTTTATCATATATGTATTATAAGCAAAATTTGAATGTTCAACACAAATCAGAAATGATATTTTAACATGCGGATAACGAACCAGAAGATTCCGATACTGTTTTAGAACTACTTGTAGTCGTTTTAATTTTAGTCGTCTTCGGAATCTTAGTTGTTGTAATTTCAGTTTCACCACTACCTGTGACACCTTGTGTAGTAGTTTTCAATGGCTAAAAATGATTA
>CAKAEH010001723.1:0-34599 GCA_916381525.1 Cercopithifilaria johnstoni | reverse complement strand
TAATAAAAAGATACGCATCGATTAACTTACAGTTAGGATGAGCAAGACAATGATCGCAGACACGTATTTCACTGTTTGTAATACAATCTGATAGCCACGGAGCGGTTTCCGTGGCAGAAATGGATCTAAAGGGCAGATTTTGAAGTAGAGAAGTGGATATGTTTCATTGGACGACACTAAAGCTTCCTTGAGAACACGAAATTAGATGATCGTTTTAAGCTTCTTTCTTTAGATTTGAAACTTTTAGGATAAGTGCTTGTGAAAATTGTTTTCCATAAAATTTCCAGCTTTTATTTTTAGCTACGCGCTGTGGCTTTTGGAGCATAGTTATGAAAGTGGTCGCGCTGGTTCCTCAATGTTTTTTACTCACGCATTCCAATTTCGACCTATACTTGAACGATTCGATGATTATGATGGACCTCGGCGCCTGTTTAATTATGTGAACATTTTAAATTAAAATTTTCATATGATCTGAAATAGTTTCTGGGTACAAATACTAATAATGGCAGTAATTTTGGTTTCTTATTAAAATTCTCGGAAACATGCTGCAGAAGCATTTATCCAGTAGTCCATGTTTCCACCTATTTTTCCTGCAATTCATATTCGGCGATTCTTCCGCCGTGCTTGTAAGAGAAAATTATGGTTCAAATTCAAGTAATAGACAAACACTAATTTTAATTAATGATATAGAATATTACTTGGAAGTGAATAAATCCAGATCTCAGTTTTTTCCATTATTTTTTCATTCCAGATTTCAACTTTAACTCTCTTACAAGAAGATTCGGAAAACGTTCTTTCTGATGAACATCTCTATACTAGTATGCAAGCTATTCGAAATACTTGCATGGCTTTCAGAAGGTATGTTTCCCAATTATGAACGTTTTCAAAGATTTGTAGGTATTCCTTGATCAAATAATTATTTAGGTAATTGAATATAGAGATGCTTAGCTCTTGTTCTTTTTATCTTCTGTTCATGTATTTTTGTGTCTTTACAGTTATATGGCTGCTCATATCTTTGTCAAAGTGGAACATCTGAAACGAACACATGTATCTCGACTACAGTGTCTTAAGGATATCGTCATTCCTTCTTGTGTCCATGGATTACCGGCTAATAAGGTTGAGTATTGTTATACTTCTTTGCTTCTTTGCTGAGCAGGCATTCTGCAATTATTAAGTAGATGTGCTGATTCAAAAATTCTTCGTCTTTTCTGTTTCACTTTTTTCCCATAGAAGTTTTTTTACAGGGGATGCATCTCGATGACGAAAATTTGAAAACTTGCGTTTGGATTCTGCTACATACTCTAGGATTGCATTCATCTTGGCGACCCGTTGAAGAATTGAAACGTTTAGGAGTTATTCGCACTATGTACTACCTAGTTGGAACAGCTAATTCCTGGAATGGTGGTTCAAAAATTGAAATTCTTAAAATGTCTCTTGATGTAAGTTATTTTTTTGCTACAGATCTCGACGTTCTGTATTAAATCGCTCTCGTTCATTTGCTGGGTAATTAGATTTACTCTCTCATTTGATTCAAATGAATCAAATGTTTTTTTAATTCAGACATCTTCCTCAAAGACTGTTTGAAAATGATTCACAGTAATTTCGGAGAGAGAATTTAGTCTAGTTTCGCGATACAAACAAAACATTAAGTTTCTGCTACAGTGCCTTACCATTGAATTAATGAGAATTTTCTACTCAAGGTTTTGTGGATGTGTTCCGCTGTGCCCCGGATTCAAATGGATATTTGCGAAAGTACATTGAAAATACGGGAGCAGAATGTTGAATCTGTCGGGTAAACGTATGTTTGTTTAACCAAGTACGCGCAGTGTGGTATTAAAGAGGAACTGCGAATGAAATCTAAGAAATTTTATGCGAAATTCGATTTTTTGTTAATGATTTCATGAGAAGTTCGATTTTTTTGTTAATGATTTCATGAGTTTCGAATTTTAGGACAATTCTGGAATTCTGTGAAGGCGAAATGATAGCAGACTCTGAAGTTCAGTTCGCTGCCTTGAGGGTGATAATAAATTGTGTATGTGCTCCATTGGAACGAGTAGGTTGAATTCTTTTGAAACACAAGAAGTGATTTGGTGGTTCAGCAGAATTTACTCGTTGTCTGAGAAATTTTGGCTATCTCGAAGTAGACGTGTACGGATAGGGTTGACAGGTCACATACTCGAAATAAAGTGCCGTGAATGTTTTTTATATTTGAGTACTCCAAATTTAGCTTTTTATATTTGATTACTTAACGTGCCGATGAACAAAGATTGTGTTTGCTCTTTAACTAGTTGTCGACAAATGACAAAATTTTTTAGGGGGACAGTCATCTTTTTCAGCACAGTGGACGACTGGCTATATCGCCTTCAACTAGTGACACTTTAGTACACTCCTCTGATTCTCGAACAAGCTGCCGAAGTGTTGGAACACCTTATAAAATACGAAAACAAAGAAAAGCACAGATGGAATTTTTTTTAGAAAAAGTGTGGAGCACTGTTCGAAGAAATAATGGAATTATGGTAATTTTTAGTCTTTATAAAACCTTTCCCATTGGAAGATAGGCTTATTTTCTAGTGTCTCAGGTTGAAGCTCATTCATATAATGTAGATCAAAGAGATATTTTGAATTCTTTACTTTTTGGAGTTCCTCAAGGCAACAAGTTATTTTGCCACTCCATGTATGTGATTCTAAAGTTTCAGTTGTGCTGTTTTAAAAATTGTATAGAAAAGTTTTGAGATTACATGCAGAGTATTGTTGAAAATTAAATCTGGCTTTTACGGAATTAATTAGTCTAGTTTTCTTGAGCAATAAATCAATTCGAAATGAAAATTCATATTATTGCCTGCAAAATAAAACAACTGTCTATTCTTATCCTTTTTCCATTTTTATTTCGGTTCATATCTCAGCTTTACTTATGCCCTGATGGCTGCATTTTTTTTTCTACAGATCTTGAAAAAACTGCTGTATACAGAAACGCCAATCACAGAAGCAGATGCACTTCGCGGAATCGCATGTCAAGCTCTTAATGGCTTAGCACGTTCCGAAAGTGTTCGTCAAATCCTTGAAGTAATGCCGCTTATTTCAAACAGCGAGCTTTGTGGTACAGTTTTTTTTTTCCTTTCAATCCAAGCATTTTTTGAATGGAGTTCTTAATATGATGGAATCATTTCATTTTTTTTTTGATATCTTTCATCTCAATTTCAGGTCTGATGCGTGAGCCCGTTCTACAAGAGCGACGTGCTGAACACGCCAGGTTCTGTGAGCAAGCTCACTTACTGATTGAAAAAATCACCAAAAAGCGAATCCACGATTTTCCGAAAGATCTAACGAAAGTGTGTGCTCTATTGGTCTTTTTTTGAATATGATAATGATAAATGAGATAAAACTTACTATCTTCGTGAGAATCATATTATGATTACTATAGACATATTTTGTGAATATTACAGGAAAAGCTCTGGAAATGGCATATCGTTGCTCATACCAAAGTTGTTTACAATGATAAGGAACTATTGCAACTGATACATCAACATCTGATCAAAAAGGGGTTGCTCAAAACAGCGGATAATTTAAAAAATGAAGCCAGTTTACCTGATATACCTGCGAGTCGTGTCTCCACTCGTCTACATTCTATTGGTGCATTGGTAATTTGCTTTTTTCGGTGCTAAACTCTGATGATTCTGAGAATTCCATAATCTGTGAATGGGAATTTTTCAGCCAAAACGTTTTGAAAATACATTTTCTGATATCAACAGCGATATTGTATCGGGAAAAACTTTAATTTTGAGCACCTTCGGTGGTAGCAGTCGACATCGAAAAAGTGAGCAATCAACAATACCCGCCATTATGTAAGATTTTAAGTCAAAATGTCGAACACTAAAAGAATATCTTTTGAATAATTGCTTTTGGTTAGTAAAAAAGTCTTTTCTTGAAACTCTATGCTACTTTCAGATTTTATCAAGTAGTAGGTAAAAACATTTTATTCAAATCTAAGGTTTTGCATAACTTATTGATGAAATTTGATTGGGAAATTGATGATCTTCGTTTTTTTTTTCCAACAGAACAACCTTATATACTTCATGGGCTTTGCACGAATGTTAAAAACTGTTTATTGAATACCGATTATGCTTGAAATGAGAACGTGAAATGTTATATTCATTACATACAAATATCTCGTTAAAGGGCAAAACGCACACCAGTTAATGAACAGCGAGACCAAATAGCTACCTTAGCCTCAACTCCCATATCAAAATCAGCAAAGGTGTTGAACATTACTGGGCGTAAGTTTTTCTTGGGGATATTTATTTCTTCAAAACTGCTGTATAGAATAATAACTGGATATGCATATTTCCACAATGGAAACTTTCGAATTATATTTCCACAATGGAAACTTTCGAATCATATTTCCACAATGGAAACTTTCGAATTTTTTTTTGCTCTGCATCTTCTACTATTTGTTTTTCTTTTCTTTTTTTTCTCATTTGCCTTTTTTATTTTCTTAGGTCGTCATTTTGATGGGAGTCCGCCAGGAACGTCATTTGTAAGTAGCTCTTCAATAGACCTTAAAAAAGTGGAAGTTACCGGCAGCAGTGGAAATGTCATGAATCCTCAATTGCCATCAGCGATGCCAGTTCCTCCGAAAGATCTTGACGAAATCGTTACAGATTTTTTCAGGTATTATTCAACTTAGTTTAGTCACTTAATTTTGAAGTAACAGAGAGATGGAGCTTTGAAATAAAATCTAACGTTTAAATTATTTTTCAGAAAGCAGCATTCGACGTGTTGTAATCCAGTATCTACGTGTCCTCCCTTCTCACTTTACTAGTATGTTGCATTAAAACTGATTTATATAGTTTTCTAGAATAGTCCAATAAGTTAGGATTTTTAGCGAGAAACAGTGTATTGTTTTAGGCAAAAGAATTCCAAGAAGACAAATCTGTAATATTTTCATTTCAGTCCACATCACTGTCCGGAACCACAACGTAAACGTTTTGCTCCAAAAAATATTGCCAATCGATTTTTAAGACGTCCGGTAAATAATTTCATTTAAATGATCATAAAACCAAACGTATTAAGCGAAGGAAAATTTAATTTAAATATTGAAGACGTTTTTAATACTTTCATAACATTGGACTCGTTCGTTTCAAACCACATTTGTTGGATTTCTTCAGTTCTATCTGTGGTACTTTTTTAATTGGCTTGCAAAACAAGTTAATAATTCTAAAATGATGAAAAAGTAATGATTCTATGATTTTAGTTAATTTCGGCTGCTTGGAATCGGGAAAGGTTCAGAGAGGACATTCACTTTGCTTTCAGTCGCTTTCGTCCAGTACGATCATTTACGGAAAGCGAAGAGACATTTACGTGCTGTAGTTTTTCGGTAATTTCTCAGAATTGCATAGAACTAGATTTCACTTTCTGATTTCCTATTGTAAAATAAAGAAACTTGTCACTATTGTTTCAGATTGATGATGAACACATACTACTAGGTTCTTATGCTGGCGCTTTGAATTGGTTTAATATACATACCGGTGCCGAGGAATCGAATACCGAGTGCCATCATAGTGCAATTACTGGTATCGAACAATCAAAAGTAAATCATCTGCTATTTCTTTTCAATTTGTTATATACTTGGGCATTTAAAACAGAGGATTTTGATTTGTAATTTTCGATAGTTACCACCGAATTCTTTGAGGATGGTTCGCTATTGCTTACTTCGTCAGCTTTTGTGAAGCCGCTTTCTTCTCTCTGGCGTATTGGTGAAACCCAAGAACATATGATCAATTTTCCGGACGAATATTTTGTTGAGTTTAATAAAACAGTTCAAGATCGTATCATCGGAACGCAAGGAAGTAAAGCAACGGTAATTTTTTAGTTTAGCATTTTTGCTTAGCCAAGACTGCAATCCTTTCATACTACAAAGATTATTAGCAAATAGATTGCCTGCAATCTTGTCATACTATATGACTAAAACTCCAGATTTATGATACGGAAACTGGTCGAGCTGTGATTCGTCTTTTTGATGATACTTTGGCAAATAATTACACCCGTAACAAGTTAGTCCATTATTTATTCGAAAATAGTATTGCATATGTATTCTCAAAGCAGGTGGGTATGAATGCTGTAATCTTTTATCAAAACATTTTGATTAGCTAGTACTTTCTTATACCATTCTAATCTAAACTACCCTTTGCTACTTTGCAACTGCATGAGTATTCGATGAACATAAGTAATATTTGCTTAGTGAAAGTAAGTCAGCCAACATTTGACGTACATTATACTTCATAGATCATGTATCCTTCGTTTTAACTCTTTTTAGTAGTTATTATCACAACACGATGTGGTGTTGAGTTGAATATTTTGATACTTTATTAAATTCGTCATAAGGCATTTTTTTTCACAGTCGCATAGTGTATTTGAGTATTTGATAAATAGTTTGTTATTAAATTCAGGGCAACGTTTGATCCGAGAGATGAATTAGTATTGAATGACGGTATACTATGGGATCCGAGACTGGGAGTAAAAATGGTGCACAAATTCGACAAAATGAATGCTGTGAATTGTGGTATCTTCCATCCACGTGGAAATGAAGTCATCATAAATTCTGAAGTGGTTCGTTTGTTTTTTATTTGTTGTTTTAGGTTTTAGGATTAATAAAACCTGTTCAATAAGCATCAGCTTTTTTATCGCTATTATTCTTGTTTCCATTAGTTCGCTGTGTTTAAATGTGATAGGGTAAACGGTTTTCCTTGGACTTACAACCTCTTTTAATTTCGGGGTTAACCACTTTGCAGTACCGATTCTTTCTTGTCAGATGTTATATGGTAATATTTTGCCATTAAGTTTTTCGGAAAACTCTTATGTGCAGTAGTTTTGTCCTCATTCTGATTGTGTTATTTAAAATTCGGAAAACTTTACATTTTGATCGTATGAAATCCAAGATAATAAAACCTTTTTTTAGTTCACACAAAATGAAATTGTACTAATTTAATGATGAAATTTCCAGTGGGATGTGCGTAATTTCAAATTGCTGCATAGTGTCAGTGCGCTCGATCAATGTAAAATTGTATTTAGCGGTGGCACAGATGCGCTTTACGGATGTATGTTTTTTCTCTGCTGAAAAGTCAATTAATCTTAGCTTTGTGAAGAGTACAGCTATTTCGATGGTCACAAATAAGTGAATCTTTATATGTGAATGTGATCTGAACTGATTTGGCAAATGTCAGTTCAACTCTTAGAATAATTATGAGTTTTTCCAGCAGCTTATTTGGATGTAGAAGAAATAGATGATCGCTTTCGTCAAACATTTGCTTGTTCATTTCGAACTTTCGATTCTACTACCTACAAGGTATAATTTAGAATTACAAATAGTAGTGGCCGTACATGTTATTTCTATGCTGAATATATCTCCAGTCTTATCCCTCGAAATAAGTTGCAGTGTTGTAAAATAAACTTATCTCTCTTTTTGTTCTTATTTATTTTATATCTGTATCAAATAGTTTCTACCTTTCAAAAGTATTAATGGATATGATTTTTTGCAGGTAATTACAACAGTGGACGCAAAACGAGCTTTATTCGATTTCTGTGCTGATCATAATGATCAGTATATGGCTTTGATTGAAGCGCATGGGAATGCAGATGATTTATTAGAGCTGCGAGAAAATGTCTGCCGTCTCTACGAGGTTGGGAAACACCGTGAAGCAGACGAGTGTGATGATGAACAAGTACATTTTTTTGTTCATTTCTGCGAAAGACAAAATGATATTATGAATTCTGTCATAAATTTGTACTTTTCATTTCTTGTAGTTCCTTAGACAATTGTTACGAAGTTTGTACAGGATTGATGAGCAGTTATTTTAACTGGATATCGAAGTGTCTTACTCCTTGTTAAAAGCGTAGTAATATTAAAAAAAAAAACTATTTGAAGGAAGAAACAGGTGACGATAATGAAGATGATGATATGGGTTCATCAAGTGGAATGGATACATCGCTTGGAGATACAACTGCTACGGATTCTTCATCGGAAGAAAATTCTGATGAAGGAAGTGATGAATCCTTATATGAATCGACACATAGTCTTAATGGCAGTTTGAATGATGAAGATGAACAGGTTTGTTCTTTGGGTTAAGTGGATGATAAATAATTGGTAACTAGACTAATAATGTGTTTTGCAATCTGTACGATAATTATTAGTATGCAAAATGTTTTGTTATTTCAAGATGTCTTGTTGATATCTATGTGGATTAAATGAAAAGTTCCAATTAAAAATGGGGACCATCGGCAGTGTAGGAACTAACCAACTTAGTTTTTCAAATAAGCTTGAAGTACGTAAATTTTACTCCGGCGGGAATCGAGAAATTTTTGAACTTATTTTTAGTGGGCAGATGATGACGACCATGTTTCGGAAAATGGCGAAAATTCAGAACGAAGTAATGGCGTCCTTTTGCGAATTGGTGATCGTGAGGCTCTAAACATTGTTTTTGATCCGGGCACGAACCGACGTGATATTCGCTTACGTATGTTCCCATTATGATGAAAATGTGCCTGTGAAATTCGATTTCAAGCTAATTGAATCTTCACATATGAAATAAACGCCAGAAAGTTTTGATACTTTGTAATCAGGTCTTGACGAATTTTATTTTCTGACATTGAAAAGTTCAAAGTGTTTATAATAATAAAGTCTTTTTAAGTGCAAGCGCTGGCAGTGGATTCAGATAGCGATACAGAAGTGGATGTTAGTTACAATCCTGATGAAGATTCAGCAAATTCTGATATGCATCCGGGTTCGAGTTCAATAGTTCTGAATCCAATACTTCGAAGGCAGCGAAGAGCGGAACGAGAATAATAAATCATCACTCGTGTAGTAATTTTAAGGGTTCTTTTACTATATGTTGTTGATTACTCGGCAGTGTTATTTATCTGTTGTTTTTACTCGTTATTTGTATCCGCTTTGTTTACAAGCTAAACATTGTACTCAAATTTTGTGGTAACTCGTGAAATCGGTTGGGTTTGACTTTATGCATGCATGTACTGCACTTTGTATGTTACATATCCATTTTTTCTAACCGACTGTTATGTCTGCTACAGTGTTTTCCGGACAAGACCAAGACTACCTCTGGTCTTTTTTTGTATTATACCCCCATTTACTACTGCTATGTATGCAGGCACGCAAACTTTTTACAGTTCGCTCTGGATTGTTAATTTCAATTCTGTTGTTTCTACATTTCTCTCTTATTTGATGATTTCTGCTTATTAGTAGTCGATGATAAGAACGGGGCAATTTTAGAGTTAACATCCCACGACTAAGGCACACCTTCTTCGCTTTACTGGTTTTTCTGGGTGATAGATACAGGTGCATTATACTCATGTTTCACCTTTTTCTCTAACCATCATTTGTTGAAAGTGCCTCGAATCCACTTCGAGCATTTTTCCAGCATGTATTTTTTCACGAAATGCGTCAACAGTTTCATGCAACAGTTTTTTAATATGTGGTCATGTACTTTGTCTTTTGATTGATTAGAGCTGGTAAAAATTTTGAATATTGTATCTTGTACGTTAAAGCGCGCTAACAGCGGTGAAATAATTTATTTGGTATAAAATCAGAAGGAGAATTCTCACAGATGCCATTAAGCCGTACATTTTTTTCGAACTTGGTAAAAGAAACTATAATCACAGCTGAAAATGATCCCGCGAAGACGAACTCAAGAAGGATTTAAGCACTAGAAACTTTGGAAGCTCTTGATTTATGAAGGGTAATTTCCCACAGGATTCTCCACGATAGCGTCGCAACTACAAATTGGTTTACATTGAATTTTATAACAAGTCTTCCTCAGTGAAATTTTGGAGTAAGAAAAAAGAAAGAGGGCCAGTGTATACCTTCATACCTTCTCATTTAGGCAGATTGAAATGTAAAAAAATGATCGTGAACGCACCAGTGTTGTTTGGTGCTTTGAAGAGTTAAAAGAAGTAACAAGAACTTGGCAGATTTTGACGGTGGACTTAACTGTTCACTGGTATAAAGAAGTCAAAGCAAAAAATAATCCTAATGCAGTAGTTTTCCTTATTACGTATTCACATCTTGTACCAAATGGTTCTTAGCGCCATCGAAAAGTGCCATCAAAGAAAAGGCATCCGCTGTTAACTCACAGATCTGTTGATCTCCCCAGCTATGTGTCGGAAGATTTTGCAATAGTAACATTATTCCCTGTAATTTACAATCCAACTTATTAACCATGAATTCATTAATTTCAAGATGCATAAGAATTTCGAAAAACCTGAAAATCCTTTTCTGCTTGTAACTGCTTAGACCACATGCGAAGAAAAGCTGCACATACATAGCCATGAAACTGAGAAAAACCGCTTTTTTCACTCTGAAACAATCCAAACATTGTAAATAAATTCTCAGACTCTGGCGAACCTGACCAAAAGAAATTATGGATTAAAAATAAGAGAAATGGTTTTATCATTTGAAAACCACACCTTTCATTCATCAATACTTTTTCAGGAAACCTAGAAAACACGTGTAGTACACGCAATGTATTGCTACAGTTAATAAAATGAACCAGAAAATCAATCACAACCAGCGGTCAACCTACCAAGAAAGTATCCCAAAGGCGAATCGTTGCTCGCAAAGGAATTTCTCTCATAAGAACGTTATTCATCCAGCGAAACGCAAATTGCAAGTACTCAACACCATGAGCTTCCAAATGACGATGAAGCTGCTCTAAAAGTAAAGGGAATGCCATATTTCACTCGAAAGTATCGTCCTTGAAATCTGAATGACTACCATTTCATACAGATTAACTCTATAATAATTCCGGAAAATAAACACTCCATCCAAGTGGACTTACTGTCAACACGACTCATCAGATGTCGTAACTGTGATACTTTACGCTGGATACCTGGCTGTGCAAATGTATAGTTATCCTGGATTGTATCCAACAATGCTGTGACGCACCAAAAACTATCTGCTTCAACAATTTCAATTTGCTCTCGCGGTAACTGACTTACATCATATGTGCCAACTTCCGTATCTAAAGTTTTCTTGTCTTTAACTCTTTGGTTCTACGAAATTCCATTTGTGACCAATAATTTGTGAATTAAAGAATAAATTAACCATCAGATATGTATTCTGAGAGGAACACAACAAAGAAGGGTGTGACAAGATCGTTGATACCCTGCACATAACCACTTGCTGGATGACGAATAGCCCAGATATATAAGATATGTTCAAAGATCTGCAAACAGTAAACATGATTGGTTCACGGAAAAGTTAGAGAAAATGTATTCGGAATTTAGAAAATTCATCGCATACCTCCTGCACTATTTTCTGCTGGAAAAGCGGTATCAGGGGACACATACGCGGAATATCAATGTGTATCTGCAAATCAGTTCATTTTACATTCCATTCTTGTTAATTTTTTAAATGAAAGTGAAGAAATGAACTAGTTTAATCCACAAACCTGTCTAAAGGTATCCTGATGCTGCTCATCATATCGAGTATGGAAATATTGCTCCACATAACGCCAATACTCTTCCCTTTTCCTCGCAAGTGTTACTTCACGACGCTCAAAATTTGTTGGAAGATAACCCTAATTTACAAAGAAAGCATTAAGTACAATAGAAGAAAAAACTCGACATTAAAAAATGACAGTTGTGCTCTCCATAATAAACAATAACGTCAAAAGTCTTGAATGGAACGAAGATACAAAAATAAATAGTAGAACAATGAGCACAAATTTACCAATAATATTCTCCAAATCGTTGGTCGTAATTTGTGAGGTATACCCATCCAACAGTCCTTACGCAATTGCTCTAAATCAATATCTATGGTTTTCAAAGATTGCATACCATTCTTCGGACTTAACGATGGACATGTGTGAACACCAAGCTGGGCGCGTAACCGATCAAAGCGAGCATGATCCCGATGAAGAGCTATAAGAAAGTTAATAATTCTTGGAAATAAAGAATTGTTTTATTATTATATATATTATATAAAAAATTGTTTTATTATGTCAATCGCATCCACCGTTACAACCAGATCAGAACTGCTGAAACAATAAGCATAGATAAAAGAATGTACTAGTCATTTTGTAATCGGATTCTAGAACTATGCATAAAAATTACACGAATAATGACCTAAAGTGTGCCCTTGAGCCGTCGGTGAATCATGTGCCATCATCGAGCCACCTATTATTGAACTTGATGGTGCTCTTCCATATTCAACCGATATCTGCAGTTTCCAAGAAATGAAGTATAAAATTTGGTTTTAGTTGTTTTTACCATAACCCCGTAAGAGTTAATTCTACTCTAATACCTAAACAGGTTTACATCTATCTACTTACGCACCCATTAATGACAACTAAAGCCTATTCTTATCCACTTTCTTTTGCATTAATTTCGTCGTAAATCTCGAGAAATCCCATATTTACGACTTTTAAAAGCAGTAGCCCAAGCTTTTTAAAAAGTAAAAACACTCACTTCTGGCAGCCGTGGGTATAAATTTATAGATAGATGCATTCCACTGCTCCCTGTTGGCACTGCCGTCCCAGGTATTGGTTCTCAAATTTGACAGACATGATTCATAAGTTTCCTAATTAAAAAGAATGAAGTGGTATAACATGAAACTTCAATAAAAAAACTAAAAAATTGTTTACCTTTCTGGATAGCCAAACGCTGCATAGCCTGTATTTTGCTGTTTCTTGAAGGAATTGGATTAACTGGTGGCATTATCAAGTCATGCGCTACCATATTGGCATGTCGTTCGAGGACTTTTGCAGCACTTGTGCAAGCAGCACGTTCATCTAGTGTTACAGATACATCCCAAGCATCCGATACGCTGAAAAATTCGCTGAAATCTAACAAAGACATTTACTTTCTTTATGTCACCATTTAGAAACTTACCACTTAGAGGTAGTGTGATATCAAAACTAATGTTAGGCTGAAATCAAAGCATCGGACTGTAATAAATTAAGCTAAATAACATTATAAACTGAAGTTAGCGCTTCTCGTAACAAAAACTAATAAGGACTTTTTTCCTCAAATTTTACTTCAAGAATTACTTTAACCGGCTTTATATTAGAAGTCTATAAACTAAAACTGATCAACTCGATTTACCACTAAGACAGTTCATTCATTCAACTCAACGTGTGCCACAGAGGATTACGCAATGAATCCAATAGTGCACTACAAAAAGTGGTATGCGATGTCGTTGATTATTAACTGGCCAATATACGAAACATCCTCTTTAACTGCTTGAAGCATTTAGACATAATTCACTGTATGTTAGCAATACAATGCCGTTCCTAATCCAACAATGCACTCACATCTTTAAATGAGATCTCTTATAAAGAGAGAATCACTGAACAGTCGCGAAAAAGTCGTTAAAGACAAACCTGTCCACGTAATTTTGGAACTTTGCTCCAGAATTTGAATGTTGATTATCGGCACTGTTAATTCGGCTAACACCATTCGCATAATCCTCATACTCAGTTAATGGTGGGTACTGAGCACCGTAAACAGGCCTAACACTATAATAAACAAGCTTGACAATTATTAACGAAATATGAAAATAAATTGCATGGCTTTGATATTGTAAAGCAGAGAAAATGGGATACTGATCAAACCTTCCAGGTATTGCCGACTGTTGAATCCAATTGTGGCTCATTGCTTTACTTAGTTCATTTCCATATCATAAGAATATATATTTACTTTCGCCACAGCAACATTTAAAAATTAACGTCCTCAAATAAGATTGTTCCGAAATAAGACAAGGTAACCAAAACAAAGCACTGCACAAGCGCAACCAACAGCGCACTATCACTGTTGCTCTTAAACCACTCAGTCAGTTCGTCTAGCCGAGCAGTACTATGGTCCGTTAAATTGGAGTGCTCTGACTGCGTTGATATGAAGAAACGGATAGCGGGATACAGGAGGGGAATAGTGATCCTTTCGAATACTCCGTCTCGTAATCTCCGCGAGTGGTTGATGCACTGAGAGAACTCTAAGAAATACTTACTTAGTATTAGCACTTGTTCTCCTTTCTTTCGCTCATGGCAGGAAGACAAATACAAGCACAATTTGTCGGTGTAGCAATTTTTCTACTGCGTATGGATTCGGCTTTAAATCTGTCATAAAATCAATTCAGCTAATCAAAATAGAATTTGTGCACAGAATTACAAATGCGGAAATGACTGTTTCAGAAGACTTGTGAAAGGCTTGTTAAAAATAGAAACTACTATTTCAAGCTGTTAGCTAGTTTTATTCAAAATAAACATTGGCGGTCCTTTTTCAGAAAGGCATAATCAAAAGATGTGCTGCACTAAACGGTCGCGTCGGATGGTAATTTCTATTATTGAAATTACATTGAATTAAGTAATATAAAGTGGAGGCTGAACAGAATTAATGAGTAAAATAGATCCTTGTCGTATAAAAAATGGATGCTTTAGAGTAGCACTCTTTAGATAGAACTGTCTGCAGTGTTGGCTATCATTTAATAAAGATCATCATGTATTTGGAGGTGATGCTCCACACATCGTATTTTCTCTAGGAAACATATAAAGTCTTTCCTATCTTAGCGATGATTAGGACATTCTATAAAGTTGTCGTTAGTAATGAAATCTATAAGTTAGATTATGAATGCTAATTATAGAATAATTATAGAATAATATAGAATAATAAATAAGAACGCAATTTTTTTCTAGCGTCTTTTTAAACCAGGGGAGCAATCTAAATCGATCTAATTTCTTTTTTTTTCTAATGTCAGGAAATCATTTACGGTGCTGAATATTCGAGCGTCTTTCTCGAATTTTAAATCCATTTATGTGATCTGAACAATGAAAATTTCCTAAAAAATGTTGGCAGTGGAAAGAGAAAAGGGAGAAACGGAAAATATTTCTGGATTAATTGACCAAGACAGTGTGTGCTCAGAATACTAGAAATAACAGCAAATCGTAAAAGCGCAGGAAAGGTTTTCAGCATATACAGAAGGGAGGCGAGGAAGGATATATCCGTTTTCAGCTTTCTGCTTCCTCATCAAATTTTGTATATCATAAAAGCTTTTCGTCCATAAAAATTTTTCCGTCAATCTGTTTTTGCTACCTGTTACGGTCTCTATTAATGAACATTTTTCCGGACTTTTTTTTCGTTGCTCAAATTGTTTGTTTAAGGCAGATTCGTTTTTGCTGTTATACTTTCCTCCTCAAATTAGGCAACTGAGAGAAATGTATTTACAATTAGATATCTTCTGTTTCAAAATTTCTATAAAGTATAATAGCAAAAACGATTTCATTGCTTGCAATGGTACACCAGGAAGTGCATGAGGAAGATGGCAAACTTTTCAATGTTTACTTTATTTCAGGTAAAATTTTTTGGTGGTTCTGCTCCCCCATTCAATCAAGTTCACTTTTAAATTCGCCACCGATCAACTTACGTAGGGATTGGCTATTGTTAACTTTAAATCATTCTTTGGTAAGTAAACTGCAAGCGATAAAAAGTGATTCAAAATAAAAGGATATAAGAATAAGTGATTTTATAAAAGGATATAAAAATATATGATTTTTCAATCTTAAAAATTACTTTTGTGAATGATAAATGCAACATTTTCTTAATCAGCAAAGAAGTTCAGAGAGCTTTCATTTCAATTTTTAAAGCCGCATCCCTCAGGAACGTAGCCCATAAGTATTACAGAAAGCACGAGATACATACGTAGTAGAGTGCTATATACAATAAAGTTGTGCAATGACGCTTCTCTATGCTTCTGGTTAGCAGACGACGTGTATAAGTACGTATGTAAACAAGCTACGAGTCTGCAAGTTGAGGAGAATTACATTAAATGTACATAAACATATGATTAAAGTACTCATTTTTATTTGGAGGTATACACAGCACAGGTATGATTTGTAGGTTGTGTATGTTGAAAAGTGTGCTTCCTAATATGCTTTACACACAGTGTATACTCCTCATATAATATGCTTTTTAACATATATATCATGCATGTAGGTCTTCCCTCGCTTAAAGCATTTAGTCATGGATGTTTATCAGAGATAGTTAAATTTATCTGTGCTAGTTGTTTCTCTTAATATTATGATTATTTATCAAAGGAAAGTTCTATGCTTCATAACATATCAAAAATGATGCTCGTTTCATATTTTTATAAATAATGTCGTTTTGGGAACTGAAACTCCGTCAAATGCTTACATAAAATATTGCAATAATAGTGTGTGTGAACACACCACACACACGAACAAAATATAATTTGGAAAATTTTACTGCCATATTTATGGGCCCTTTGAATCTCTATTCATTTCAATTCAATGAGTTGAAATTTATTTTACTCCCTTGAAAGCGGTTTCTGTTATATTTTAGCAAAAAAAAATACCCCAACTAACTTCTGAATAGTCTAAAAACTTAAGAATTTGCAAATAAGACTCTACGATCAGTTTTACGCGCATTAGTGACGAAATTTTATGAATCATAGGATAACAAACAGCTAGCAATGGAATAAATTTTCCTACCAAGTTCAAGTTCTATTGTAACTTTTGGAGTAATTTTCTGGATTATTAGTTATCAAAGATTATTTACAATTTCAGTGTCATATGGTGGTAAAAATTTGATAATCGTCATTGAGCAGTAACGCACTCGATCTACCATCATTACATGTAAGTAATATGGATAAACTCATGCCAAGAGTCAGAAGGACATTAACAATAATCTTATGATGAAATCATCATAAAAGGTTTGAATGCGAAAAACTATACAAAATATTAAATACCTTACATACCTCTTATAGAACATTACCGCCTTCTTTACTATGTTACCAAGCAATGTTGACTTTGTCTAATACTGTGAGCAACAGAACTGATATAGTTCAGAAAATGTTATGTGCATATTGAGAAAAGTAAGGAAGGACATTTTTCCTTCTGTTTCTGTTGAAATAAAACTTTGAAATAAAAGAATGAACGAATATGAAGAAATCTCAGGATTTTAAAAGTTACTGCAATTACATTATATTTCTATTCATGTTTTTTAAAGATATCGACATTTACTTCTTTTTATACTTTGCTGCTCTCAATTTTACGTTGTGCTGATACCTGGCAAGGAATAAATTTCATCAGCGATAATCAGCAGTTTACTGATAAATTTGTATTTTGATTAAATATCCTCTTGATTCCATTCTTTCTAATTGCTCAACATATAGTATTATTCTATACATTTATCTATCATTTTTTTCCAAATCGACATGAAATAAGGAATTAGTATGTATGCTTTGAATGCAATTAAAAGCTAAGCTAAACAAGTTTATTGTTAATGTCAGATGGTTGTGAAAAGCAAAAACAAGCTCCAACTTCGTTCTTTCAGCGTTGTTGACAAACCATAAAAACTTTATTGTACCAATAAAAAGGTGGTTGTTTGATGTCCATATAGAGTGGTTTATGTATATTATAATTTGTCTACACCACTGTATCAGCTTCTATAAGTATAAATGCTATTATGTCTGCACCACTACGTGTATGTCTGCACCACTGTATTGGTGGTACACGTTTGTCTACACCGCTCTGCCACCATTTATGTTTCTCTATCATATGAGCAATTATTTTCATTACTACTACGTTTTTTATTGTCAGCATTTTGGCCCTTTTATTTAATAACCTAAATTTTATGCTCGCAGCAATCAATATTTTGCACACCCTCTTTATGAAATTTTTCTTAAGTAGTGTAGGTCTTTAATTTTTTCAAAATTACAATTCTTGGAACAATACGAATCACAGGTATGTGGTCGCAATCGATGATTCTGATTATTTCAGTAAATATTTAGATTTCACAAAGAAATATACGACTTTTGCATAAATATCACTTTATTTCGAGGAAGAGCTGTGGACATAAGAAAGCTTACTGAAGCATATACAGTTTGTTAAAATGAACGCTCTTATAATTATGTTGGAAGATATTAAATTAATTGATGCCTTTTATATACTACCTAAATCATTACAGTTAATTTAAAGGATTAGAAAGGTGGCTTTAACTTTTGTGCTGCTCCAATCACTTAGTGTAGCCGTAGACCAGATACGCCTTCTTTGAAGGAACGTTAAGGTCACGTATTCAAGAGTTACTAGCGCAAATTGTACTTGTTGGTTAATTCATAACCGTATTGATTTCTTCTGATCTCTTGACAATTACATATACAATGTTATAAGTGATAACAATTTCCGCTTTCCTATTTCCCCACGTCATTGATTCAAGACTTTTTAATAGAAATATGAAAGTAGCTATGGTAAAGAATGTATCGATTTTTGTTTTTCAGTTCCAATTTATGGCCTTCAACATTACAAACATTATCAGATCTCCATGATATTTGGATTGATTAACAGTTATAGAAAATAAGAGTAGATGGTAAATTTGTATCTTCGCTTACAGAGAACTTCATGTTATCTTCGTGCTACCACTTTATCTTTCTTATTATCTCGTTCGTCTTATACCGCAAATAGCCATACATACCACGTCTCTGTTCTTGCAACATCATCGTCAGCATCCCGGTTGCTAGCAGGAATTCATCAGCTAAAAGCTGATTGTTGTTCATTACAACGACATTAATGAGCTTAGCGGAGAAGTAGGAAGAAAATGTAGTGAAATGAATGAAAAGAGCAAAAAGAGTGGATAGTATAAAAAGTTAAATGAATCTAAAGTACACTGCAGTTTAGATGAATACACTAATCAGCCGGTCAGCAAGAATATATTTAACTTTTGCAGAAGGTAGCTGTTTCATCACCACTACTATCACTATCACCATTATCCTTACTAGTGCCATCAACATAAGTACTGGTTTCAGGCCATTACCCTTTCACTAATACTGAATTTGTCTCACTAAAGGTGTGTTCTACATAACTCGCTCTTTGTATGTGTGTGTGTGTGTCTGTGTGTCTGTTTGTATGTGTATGTTCATGTAAAGTGTAAAAGATGAAAGAAAGCTGCCGCCGTTGTTAAAATTTTCGTGCTCAGAAAGCTACTAATTTAATTCTCTGTCTCATTCCCCTTCCTACCTTCCATTTCGTTGCGACCTTGTCAAACAGTACTTAAAATAATTTTGATTACTACATTTTCATGCTAAAATCCATTGTCATTGTTTGGAATGTCAATCTTTTCACAGCAAATTATTGATGTTCTACAGTCAACAGTGAATGTTTGAAGTATTATATTATTAGCATGCTTGAATAGTTAACTGGCTGCCACTTATGTTGGATCAAGTTGAATAATCCTTTAATGGTAATTTTCAAATAAATCTTAGAAAATCTACAAACTCTACGCAACTTGCAAATCAAACATAAAATTATTAGCAAGATGAAAAGTAAAATTGCTCGAATGAAATAGTGGTAGATTTTCGAGAAACGTTCGCAAAGAAACATTTTCTAAGGCTTTTCTTACATCTTGCAGCAAAATAACTTGCTCTACTTCATTAGTAAAACATTATGCTATATTATGCTGTATCTGTTTGTATTGTATCTTAACAGTTATTCTCTCATTGAGACGATTGCTAATATGAATAGATTACTGATGCGATTGCTACCAGTCGCTGCTTAACCAATTTTTTGCCCCAATCACCACCTCCGATTTGTAATGGACGTGACATGATCATAAATTACAGCAAGATTCATAATTGAGAAAATCATGACCTCCATGAATTCATCAAATGATATTCTTGAATCCACTTAATTTTTTAATTGTTTTTTAAAACAATGTTTTTTAAAACAATTAAAAAATTAAGTGGTAGAAAGCCGTAAATGGATACTTATAAACTTTTTATAATATAAACTTTTTATAAGTATCTATTTATGGCTTTCTAGCTCCCATCTTTAAAAGACTTACTTTTTTTGTCTAGCTTGAAGATCTGCAAGTTACACTATCTTAATTGCCTCTTTAAGTGTCAGGGTTTTTATAAGGGATTACATGAAACAAGGAGGAGTGCAAAGCAGATAGGAAGCAAGACAAGTTTCCACAAAAGAAAAGCGCTTGACCTTCAAATAATGGTAATGGTATTGACGGAATACCACTGCCAACTCTTCTTTGACCATTCCTGATACTCATTTGATTTATTGGCTTCTTTTACGACCAATCCACCTTTTCTAATAACAAAAACGTTAAGACAGTGATATGCGCCCTTCCTGCACTCACCCTTCTTTTAGGATATGAAAGCGAATTAATGGCCATCCATTTTCGGTTCCCACCCATTGATATGTCAGACATTAAATTTTTGAACAATAAAATATAGCTCTTGGTACATGTCTTCCATCTCATTTCCATTTCGTCTTGTACTAGTCGTCGATCGGTTGACTGAACCTCGACCGCATAATAAGGTAAATGTAGAATACTAGCTAAATCCAATTTCATAAAAAGTAATTTTCCATTTCCTTCTTCCTGTCATTAATGTATCGCATTTCTTAAATCATTCTCTTCTTCACTCATTCACTTTCTCTTTGCTCATAAATTTCATAATCATATCACCAATAATAGCTAACTTTTTTTATCACATTTCGATTCCCATCCATTGATATGTTAGACATTAAATTTTTGAGCAATAAAATATAGCTTTGGGTGCATGTCTTTCACATCTTCCGTTGTTTATTTAGGCACTCTAAAGGAAATTAAGAATGAAACAGTCTTTTTGCTCTTTAACAGAAATTTAGTACATAAAATAAAAAAATATTGCTATCAATATTTTTGCTCGAATAACGTGTTTACTCTGAACAATTCTTTTGCAAACAAACATTAAACACCAATAAAAATATTTCTTACAAATGCTAATTTTGAGTCCGATAAATAATATTTCGCGCTCTTCCAGCTATCAAAAGATAAATTAATTTTTCCCAAAAGCATGTGAAGAAAAATAAATTGAATACTGATCAGCATAGGTAAAAAATTGTCTGCTGTAAAAATTTTTCACCCTAAAAGTAAGTTTACTAAAAATTTCAGCAATTGAATCATATACATGCTCTAACCTTATTTCGAATAAATGGAAATTTTCTTGTGGTTTTCTGAAATGCGAGAAGTTAGGAGAATAAAATTTTGGCTATGGGCTGTTATGGTACAAATTTACAATCCAAATCAAATTTGACGAATTTATATTTAATTTTATTGCTTCGTTTTCGCTTTCTTTTGGAACAATAAATTTTCTACGATTGTGAGCATTTCCCGTTGAGAAGTGTTGAGGACTGGTTTTAGGTCCAAGAAAAGCTTATAATCGATGATCGTCCTTCCGTTTCTTTGATCCATAACCTGGAGTCTGATTTAACTGGAAATTTTACGACTCCGGAAGAGAGTCTTCATCTTTTACTGTGGTTTTTCTAGCGCTTAATGCAATCTAACGATGACTTCTTCAAATGAAACTCAGCAATGACCCGCATAATTGTGCTACTGCAATCGTTTCATCGTTAATTCATGCTTTAAAGACAGTAGTGGTCTTTGCCTGATACGACTGTGTGTATGTGTACAAGCGGTGGTTAATATCCTTGTGTGTTACGGCATTTACAGTCGCTAAAAAACTATTCATCAAATGATATATTGTTGCAGTTCTTCCTTCGACTGATTAATTTGATAAGGATTATTGCATTCAACAGGTGAATTATTAGTCTGATTTTATCTTCATATTTTTCTTCTTTTTTCTCTTTATTTTTGTAGATTAAGAAAGAGATATTTGCTGACAGTAGAGTGAAAGCATACAATTGATATTTCCCAATGATGCACATAATCAAATAACTTAAAGTTCTAAACTATTTAATTGATTCAGACTCCACTTTTCTTATTACTTCGATCTTCTCTTCCTATGATCATCTGCAGAGTAAAGAATTAACAGCTGCACCATAGCACTTCAAATTACGATTATATCGTGGACGCAAATGGATCGCTGATGGAAGTTTTTGAATTAAGATATCCGACTTTTCTTTTATTTTGATGCACATATCGTTTTACACTTTAATTTATAAAAATATGATTGAAATGGAGTTGCATTTGGTTAAGGTGAAAAAAATTGCATCTATCAGAATGGATTGTAACTACGGTAGAGCAGGGATTTTGCATGGTTGCATCATTTTATAACACATGGCAGTTATTGCAAGAAGAAATTCTGAAGTTATCTTGTGAGGAAAGGAAGGGAAGCAGAGATGAGGTTGGAAAGATTTAATTTATCAATTTAGTCGTAAATCAGCGACCCAATGATCAATTTTAGCTTAATCGAATGAGCCGTCATCCTGTCACTTCTAATAATCATCAGCTAATTGACGATTTGCTTTTGGTTTGCGGCAAGAGAGGCCACCTCAACGCTATCCAAATGTCCATCAGCTAACTCTCATTTCCAAACAGTTTGAATACGTCATTTTATAACAGTCTAACATCCATCACCAAACCCATTTCATTCCTTTCCCCTCTGTTTACCGAAAGTCCTACCGGCGTTAAACACTATTTTAACTGCAGTCAGTGGAAGAACGATTACAACGATGATTATGCCAGTTACAGGATAATGATAACGACGATTATGATTACAAGGCTATTCAGTGCTTTTTCATACCTTGTTCAACACCACTTTTCTTCGTTTCTGCAACAAATTCAACTTTCATCTATCATCTTACATTATTGATGAATATCCTATTCAGTCCAACGATTTTGCTGTGTGGTTTCTAATCACTCATTGATCAAATCAGCAATCTTTTTACAACAACTGGTTGATATTATTTCTGATCGAGCGGAATGTTCTGAAAAGGCTATTCGAAGAAATGGGCCAGTTACGTGAAGGAATCTAAAAATTAAGAATGTTAATTTGGCATAACTCATTGAGTAAATCCGGAGCAGCTTCTGCAGTGAATCAATACAAGAATATGCACGAATATAAGAATATTCGAATATACAATATTATTTACACGAATATATTATTTACACGAATATTATTTACACGAATATTTACACGAATACACGAATATACAATATTATTTCCATTATTTCTGTCTTTATTAAAGTTTCCAAAAACTTTGGAAGCTCTTTTCTCAGAGATTTCCTTGTGTACAACGTGAGCTTATATCATTGAACTGATTTGTAGGAAAGTGTAGTATGAATAATGTAACTTGTAGATTTTATGCGCGATGAACAAATGATAACTGGCAGTGATTTACGCAAATGTAATTATTTCAGCAGTGCGGAATTTGTTTCACATTGAAAATCAAAGTTTTTTGTATGAAAGAGTAGTTTACAGAGGAAGAAAGAAAAAGCATTAGTTGGATACAGTTGTCACAAATTTTCAAAATCTATTGCTGCTCTCTTAGTAATTGCTATGTTAACTTCTTGAATTAAATCCCGAAGTTGAGAGCCTCTTTTATTTGTTCGTGTCATTGATAAAAAAAAATACTTTTAAAAAAAATATGTTCGTGTCATTGATAAGAAAATTAAAACTTCACTCATTGTGAAGAAATTTGAATTAAAAGCACCAAATCACTCTGGCTTCTAATGCGTCATACATTTCTTATTAAATCGTCCGTCGGACACAGATATATCATCATTTTTCCTTCGGATAAGCCTTATCGTGAAGGAAAAGCACTGCAACAAAATTTTTCAGAGATTATAAAGTAATTATAAAACACGACTGGCTGTAATATGGTATGGCAGGCTTTAATTTCAGTTAGTTTGAAAATTAAATTATATAGCAGCTTTGGTCTGATCTTGTTTCAGACTCACAATTCCGAGAGATTTTTTGTTTTACTAATTTTGATTATTTCTTATTATAATTCATGAAATATTGCCATGCATTAGCTTCGTCTTTATGATAAACTTCAAAAATCCTTTAAAAATCGAGCTGAAGTTCATCATCAGTAAGTGATTAACGCAAAATGGTCTCCCAACTAGACGAATCTAATTCATTGGTACATTTCGAATCAAAAGTATTTGTCGAATATGTCCCAGCTTATTATTCATCAAAAAAGCAGGAAATTGTTAAACAGGAATATTAAAATGTTTTACTTGTCAGTAGAAAAATAGTCTACACCTAGTAAGTTTGATAAATCTGACGAATAATTTACTACTACTGAGATCCGAGCCAAATTGTTCTATTATTGTAAGATGAAATAAATTGCTGATATAAGTATATGTGTCTATAGATCTCTCGGTTAAGAAAATTCTTTCAATACGGAAAATTATGTAATTCCAAAATTAAGCTTCATGGCAATATTTTAATTTTGCATTTGTAACACTGCCTAGATAAGTTGATTCAATGAATTTCTTGAAAGTGATGCGCACCATTGTGCCAGTATCCTTCCTTTCATGTATCGGCTCGTTGTTAAGGTAATTTAGATTTGAAAATACTGAAATTCATTACTTAATCACTTAACTTCTGCTACCGATTTCGTATGATGTAATGTTGTAATTTTCGTGCTTCGTTCATTGCTGTCCTTTATATTATTTATCAAATTGTTTATGTATCTCTTCGGCTATATCCCGCTTTCTTTTTCCTATTTTTAAAGAGAGAAATGAACCTATGTAAAGGAACAAGTTGTGTGATCAAAAGTAAGTATAGCTGGAAAACTGATAGTGAGAAGAAACGGAGGTAAGGGCAGGGGGTCCGCAAGATACCATAATCTCACATCTCATAAAAAGAAACATAAACGTTAAAAAAGGGTCTTGGTTGGACAATTTACGAGCGTTTTGTGTTGATGTAATATCAAAGAGCGGCCGCTACGCTTACAGCGATGGCTCCCTCTCGTCCTAATACCTATCCGTCATAAATGCCTTCGCTGTTGAATCAGTTGGCAACAAAATGCAAGATACATCTTCGAACTTTATGACCCAGTTCTTCATAGTCTTGCTCTTTTCCCTTCCCTCTTTTACCTACACTCCTCACTGGTACTTAATAACAATGATGCTGAAGTGATGTTTTTTTTTTTACTTACAATCGCTTTTCGTATAAACTTCTCGTGATTTTACTGTTACGCATTGTTACGATGTTGAAGCGTTATGCATGATGTGATGAGGAACCATCTATTGAGTCTGAGAAGGTACTCTGAGTAATTTTTGAAATTCTCTCTGCAATTCCACGTAACAACGAAAATACGTGTAATCTCTGCCGCCACTTCTGGTAACGTTCTTTTCAACTTTTAACTGCAGGAAAATAGAATGGTGCAGTTGTTATGATGTAGAACCGTTATGCACAATGTGATGCCATCTATCGGATTATAGATTCAAACTCATTTTATAATTTTCAATAATAAAATCATCAGTCTACGTAAATTATGTGTAAAAATTAATCGAAAGACGGGTATTTGCTGCAAATATTGATCACGTTGTTTTACTGGTAGCAGTAGTATTCCACCTTGCAATATTTACCGTATTGTCCACTCTTCTTTCCTTCTGATAGGAGAATGATCTCATTCTTAGTACATGGAAACTTGTATTTATAATAAGAAAAATTACTGAGCTTGAACACCTTCGTTTAAACATCAATCTACTTCTCTTGTCATCGGTTTTTGTCGCTTTTCTTCGAATTTACCCTTTGCATACATCTTTTTTCGAAAATAGCATTTTTCTTTTTATGTAAAAAATCTATGCCTAATTTTCGAAGGCATAAAAGACAAACAGTGTGTAGACGTAATTAACAAAAATTTTCTAATAATTTTCATCTTCAAATAAATTAAACTAGATTTCCAAAATCGAAATCCCATCATCCCAAAATATGTCAGTTTTGTGAATTTAAATTATTTTTGTGCAAAAAAGTTAATTTGATACTGACATTATAAATGTCACAACAACATATTCCTTGAACTGCTCTCCCTCTCTTCTTTCTCTTTCCATCTTTACCATTTTGAATGAAATTTCATCAACTTAATTTTTTGAACGATTTAAATGCTATCATAAAAATCAGCTGTTCATATAAGCTAATTTAAAGACCGCTGTGTGAGCATTATTGGAGGCATCAAATATAGCGTAAGTTCATTCAATATTAGAAACAATGGGGTAGTGTCATTAAAGAAAGTGTGTGGTTTCTTTCAATTTCAAGCTCAACTCATACAATTTAATTATCTATTATTGTGTATTGAAAAAGTGGTGCAATCAAATGTCTACTGATGGTACTTATGGTAAGCTGTTGAAAGGAAGTAAAAGATGTTTAAAAGACTCTAAGAAGCCGAATCCTCTTTCGCGGTGAAGGCAGCCTGAAGATAGCAAGTGCTAGCGTGGGTTATTCTTATCCTTCATTCTTGGCCTTCTCCACCTCAGAGAACTACTCAAAATAACATGCTGAAGCAATCCTTCTTCAAGTGCTTCACACATATCAGCTCACATACACGGAAACCTTCTTTCAAAATCATCGAATACCTTCTTTTTATTTTTAAAGCGAACATTTCGTCTAATTTTCATGTAAATTTGCCTAGAATCAATCGATTCAATGCATATCAAAATTTTGTTTAAGTTCAGCCTTCCCGATTATGCTATTATGTTTATGATTCATTTTCTCTTCGCAACTAATTAAGATGAGATTGGTCAAGCTATTTAAATTAGCCATTGAATGCATTGTTTCTCAAGTAAAATTAGGGTTAAAGCTGCGTTTTCAAATTTTTATTAAATAATAGTTTTCTTTCAATCTTTCAAATATGTGTCAAGAAGAAGTAAATCGGAATCGAGAAAATAAAATACCTTTACTTATTAAAAGTCTATGCAGTATATCTTATCAGCGCTGCGAGACATTTTTGATTCTAAGCGGCAAAATAAGTAATAGAGAAGTGCCTAGATTTAAATTCTGAATTACTCCCTCCCTCTTCCTTCTTCCCTTTCATTCTGCATTTCCGCTACGATTTAAATTGTCTTCTCTGAAACAGCGCACACATCAGCTTATCCGGAATAGCTAATCGCCTTACGAATTCTGTGTTTTTGGAAAAACCGCTGGTCGGCTTAGCCATCATAATAGTACTATGCTTAGCCGTTTCCACCTCAATCCATTGCTACACTTCCGAATTAATCCCTGCCAATTATCTACAAATAACACATTTGTCATCGCTACTCACATCATCACTATAATCACTCATCTTCTGCCATTTCCCATGTCCACTATTGTGCAACATTATCTGTCCGTCTTTACGATTTGTCGCATGCAGCATTTTTGAACTTTATGTTAGTCAGCGGTCCATTTGTCAGTTCAATGATCTTTACAACTTTTTTCTGCATCCTCTCTTTCATTCCTTCTTTCATGCACTATATACTTCCAAAAATGGATGGCAATCTATAATTTTAAGTGCTCCTCATTTGGAAATTTCGGCAACCTTTCGAAAATAAATAATTGTTTGAAAGAGCATGAGATCGAGCCTTTATTAAATAGATTAAATCACCCAACATCTTTGACAATTTGCTCGGAATAATGAAAGACAAGAGAGAATGAATATACAAAAAACCCTTACATTGTGCTCGAAGCGATAATGGTATTTGAACATTCCTCAGCAAACTGTTGGTAATCAGTCTTTTCACTTTTATGTTGGACTTTATTCACTTCATTTTGCAATTATCATTTGTAGTTCTGTTATTGCTCAATGCAATTCTAACTGTTTCAAGCAGACATTCCAATTATACTCAGAAATTCTCAGAATCTCGAAAAAAAAAACCACAATTCAGGATAGCTGAAATATGGTCGGGTGGAATGGCGGATTGAAGATATAACTCGGGAAGGGTTATTATAAAATCATTTATATCGGAAGAAAAGAATTGTTTGACGGAGAAATAAAAGTGAACAAATTGCTGAAAGACATAAAACTGAAAGGTTGTATATTTATGTGAATGCGATTCATATTACAGTGTATATATATTATGTTGATAATGGTCAAAATGGTTATAAGAAAGACAAAGAGAGAAAGAGAAAACAAACTTTGATAATAGAATGGGAATGCAATACAGATAAGAAAGAGTGAGAAACAGCAGAGAAGAATTGAGCGTCTTGAGGACATTAAAAAAGGGACGTAGTACAAGAAAATGTATTTACATATGATTGATGACCAGTGATTATCATGATCATTTTGATGATGATCGATGAGACTCGTTATCACTATAACTGCATTCGCAAAATAGTTACTACGCCTTCTGCAGTGCCCATTTCACATGCGCCATTTTTATAACCAGACATTTTTCAACCCTTTCAGATCCCTGTCAATGAATCATCTAGTTACATTAAGCCACCATCGCTCTTTACTGCCAACTAATTTACCGATAGTAGGTTTCAAATTGATGGAGAAGTGAAACAAACTATCTTTAAATTTCCACCTTCTGGAAAGTTTTTATGATTTTACAAAAAATTCTATGGTCTCTGTTTTCATACTACCAGCTATTAAAAACGCCTATGATATTGCTGCTTGGGATTTCGAGTAAAGGAACAGCATCTTCTTGATTTTCCTAACAAGATACTGCATTTAAAAATATCGGAAAACGGAGTAGCGATTTGCTATGCGTACCTTAGTGATATCATGACTGCAAGCACAACATGACATATATTTTATTCCCTTTCATGACAAATCTCCGTTAGACTGATATGATGAAAATCTTTAATTTTAATTCACTGAAATGTGGTGATATCCTCTGAGTCTACTGCTATCTTATGGAAATGTTTTTTACTATATTTCCACATTGCCTAGCAGTCTCCAGAAGTGAGCAGATGAAATTTTGTGGGAGTCTAATATAAAATGATCAAATTCTTTGAAATGTTGGGGATTATTAGGCAGTTCCCAACAAAAATTTTGTTAGGCTCTGAGATTAATTGATCTTTGTACTGATCTTCTGGATGAGATCTAGCGAGAATGAATTAGGTATTTAGTTGTATACATAACAGAAGCCACGAAAACTGCTAGTATCCTCTGACGAATTGCTGTAATCATCTCGAAGCTTGTAAAAATGCCACAGCATTTTGGTTTAATAAATAAAGCATGTGAAGTTTCATTCAAAACATATATAAATGCAGTAAATGCCCATCGTACTTAAAACACTCTTTATAGAGACCACCTTCAAGTTATTTGATGACTTTCATCAGCAAACAAATCGTCAATAAAATTGCAGATAATAAGAGCGAAACAATGGGGGGCAACTATCTCGCACCTGCAACTGCTTAGATCTATTTTGTCTTTTATCGCTTTTCCGAAGGATTAGAATTTATTCCAGAAAATATTTTTCAACATTTCATAGAATTTATGGCATCGTAACGTTACTTTAATTGTTTCAGTTAAATTCGAATACAGCTTTAGTTTAATTTCGGAAATTTTCAACTGATTATAGAGGTGATTTCAGCGCTCTCATTAATGAAATCATTTAAGTTAGTTCAATAGGAGGATATGTTTTTTGCGAGATGTAAATTTCTTAGATTTATTTTTTTAATGGCTTCCAAAAGTTTTTCTAGTGAAGACCTTAACAAACGTCTGGATGTTTACTTATGCTTTTAGTGATTGTAATTTAAAAAATTCTAATTTTAATGATATTTAAGAGAGTAAGATACAACCAGAAGTAGCGGTGATTTTTTCATTACCATACTTCAGATGAATAAAAAAATTCGGGAAGAAATGTTCAAGTTAAGCTATCCCTGTAGATTAATCCTACACAAATAAGTTTGAAATAAATTGAGCAGGAATATCAGTGATATGAGATTATAGATCTTTACAATAGCAGATGTGACCTCTTAATTGCTAATTGAACAAGTGGTCGGTGTCATTCTGTAATCCGCCACTCATGTCATTTAAGTTATTATCTTGTTTGATAGATATATGGGCAAAATGCCATGAGGTGAAAATTATGGATGTGAATTCCTCCATTACTTCCCAAATGGCATTCTGTTAATAATACATCGCCGAGGTAAGGTGTTCTTATCTTATCCGTACTTTCTAATCTCTTTGTTTTTGCAAGTCTTTTTGTGACATCTTTGTAGCTTTTAAATAAATTTAAATGAACAAGTTTAACGCAGTTCTTCTCTGAGTTCATTAATTTTTATATGTACTTATAATAATGATATTATCCACAGAATTTTTTGTGCTTTCTTACATTTGAAATTTCAAATAAAAGGTGAATAATATATATTGTAGTAAGTGAAATGTAATATACTATTGGTTAGAAGGTAAAGATGATGTGAATGGTTGGATATTTATATATGTATAGATAGTTTAATTGGATTACAACCACAAATGTTCGTGTCGTGCCTGTAAAGCAACATGCTTTGCATAGAAATATTTTCTTTTTTTTTTTGAAAAATAAGTTTAGAAGGGGATAAGAAACAATAGCTTTTTGGACTTCACTTAACATCGAAATTTTTTGGATTTGTGTTTTCACTCAGAGTGCAGCCGATAACTATTCTACCGTCAAGCAGTTTAAATTTGTTCGACCCTCAATAAGTTGAGACAACTCTCGACGATTAATAGTTGCCAAAGGAAGACAAGAAGAGTGCTTGGCGAGGCGGGGGGAGGGAGTTTAAAGGCAAAAAAATGGGATAGAAAGGGGAAAGGCAAATAATTCAGGATGCGCTTGATGAATGGTTCCATTCTGTCGGCTTACAAACAACTTCCAGCAAGCAACAGCGTCAATCCTGCCCAATATATTTTGCCCGTGAAAAGGGGAGGGGTTGACGCCCGTTTATCATTTTTTTCTTTTCCTGAGAGCTCTTGTTTTTGAAAAATGAACAGCTCTCAATCAAACGCTCTCTTCGAATCAATCATACCAACTGCTTTGTCTATGTCTTATGTCTCTCTCAGCGTTGTTTCGGCTTTCATAACAGATGAGATTTATCTACTTTTTCATTTTAAACCTCTTCATCAATTCAAACTCTAAAATTCAGAAACCCGAATGCATAGCTGTTCCTTATTTTCCTCTCCCTGAAATCCTTGAATTAGTCCAGATCCAGAGGTCCTCCAACTACTTAGCTTCAATACCAAAATATGGATTTTGGAGTATACTGCTCTCTTCTCCCTCCTTTTATCCTCCAATTCATCAAATTGCCTAGTCCTCAAGTCTCCCCCACTCATATTCCCCTTCTTCGTCTTCCCATTTTTCCCCTCCCCCTTATCGCCCTCTCCTGCATACCTCTCCTTCACTTGTCTTTTCACTTACACCGAGATAATTAATACAAATAGCCTTCTTTCAATTAAACCAAAAATGCTGCATAATATTTATTATTGGCTCTTCAATAATTCCTGATCTCAGTGCAAACCAAAGCGGTATTTAAGTAATTTTTATATAGATTTTCCTCAATTTCCATCCATCCATCCATCCATATATTCTTCTCATTACATCATTCACAACACAAACTGAGTACACATAACAATGTCCACTTACTACTACTACTACTAAATAAGATTGAAGCAAATAAATATGCCCAAGTTTCAGTCAAATAATTTCACTGCTTTTTCAGAGTGGAGTTATACAAAGGCAGGAGAAAATAGATTGGTTATTGGATGAAAAAGCTCTTTTCATAATTCCTTCCTTTAAAAGGTATAGAAGACCGAGTTATAATTTCATTCAAATCTTCAGTTACTTCCGGGAAAGATAGAAAGGTAATTCAAACTCTATCTGATTCAGCTAGCAAATTTACCCTTCGGAAAAAGCTCTGAGGATGAATTGGTTTTGAATTAAAGTGCGGTAAATAGGAATGGAAACTAGAAAATTGGAATGAGGGGTGGTATATGTATTTGATGGAGGTGACATGGATGTGTATATAATATGGATATGGTCTAATCCCCCGCACCTCTCATCAATAGTACAACATAATGATGATTGGTGTCGGCTCCTTCTTAAGGGTTTTTCTCTTTTTCATCTTTGAGAATTCGGGTTTGATGTGCGAGTGATTGGTTCGGATGGGACCCTGTCAAAAGACTTATATATCACTTGTCATTGCGTTTATGTCACCCCTTCACTTCATCTAAACATCCCTCCTCCTATCCTTTTAATTATTATATACACCCTCCCACTTCTCTCCTCCAAATATCCACCAATATGCATTCATTTGTTGCATGTTACATTGATGTTCCTGAATCAACTACTGCGCTACTACATTTTATTTATTTCTTTCCTCTGTCATTTCACATTTTGCGTCGTTATAATTCATTCCCGAAAGCTTCAAATTCACATTGTTGCAGTTAAAATAGGAAATTAAAAAAAACATTAACCTAATAGTTTTCCAAGTTAGTGGGTTGTTTTAAAGGTTTGAAGATTATTTTGATTCTATACACCAAGCTAAAAAAAAGTTTGCCTTTTACTTAGCTTCATTAATTGCTCACTTTAACCATCTTGAATTCATCTCATTACCATTTTCCCATATTGAGATATGCTGCATGTTGACTCTCAGTTTAGTATTAATCAATTACATTTGATCGGCTTTTCTCCTTTTATCTGATATCGCGTTGTAATTTCAATAATTTTTTCATGCCAAGGCTTGCTGTTGCTGCAACTAATGAATTTTACTTGTTGACAAAAAACACTTCATTTTTTGTTCTTACTCTTAAAAAAATAAAAGTAAGCTAAAGGTGGAAAGAAAATGAACGAAGCACATCTTCACTGACCCGAAACCCTTCACATTTGCCATCCTTTATCTTGGAATCTTATGAGGTAACCGCTCAGGTAGGAATGGGAATGGATTGTGGTGTCGTAAGACCGATAGAGTAAGTCATCGATAAGACATAAATAGTACATCTGAAAGTATGTTGAAGCATAATGACTGATCAATAATTAGTCCTGTAGCTTGTGATAAGTTTTGCAGAAAGCGCATGGATGAAGAAGAAGCAATGATAAGTGAGAAATTTAATTTCGATTATTTTAGTTGAGCGCAATGACGTGGCAAGCGTAATCTACGTATCGCTTTCTATGAACTTTTTTTAGTGAAAAGTTACAAAAGCAAACAATCAAAATAAGAAAATAAAGATTATGATAAAATGATAAGTGAGAAAAAAAAATGAAATGAGCATTTTGCTAGATGGCGATATAATATGGATGCACATGGTTTCATTTTTAAACATATTCAGTGCTTCATTTCAATCTCTTTCATATTGTTAAATCAGATAGTGCTAGGACTAATTTACACCATTTGTTCAATTACTCTTTTAAATTGTTTATCTTATGTAAAGGATTGGTAAGTTGTTTCAACGTTCAAGTCCTGACCCAAGGATTTACACTTCTTAGAGCTGAAATAAGATATATGAATCAATCCCGGCACAAAAAAAAATGCTAGTTCTATTTATTCTATTTTTATCTTCAAATCAAGAAGATTACTGTCAAGACTGACAAAGAAAATAATGCTTATAGAAAGGTTAATGGTAAATACTTTTTTTACACGAGGTCTTTTATAGCGATGAATAATTTATTGGTTGTGTGCGCATTTTTTTTTTGGAAAAAGTTGATATGGCAACCGGCGGATAGACAGGTTGCCAAAAAGGCCGATAGGCAAACAAGTCTTGGTTGTCAACTGATCGCTGTCAAAAACGAACAAGTATAAATTTTCTAAAGAATGATCATTAATGTTGCTATCATAAAACAGTGTTTATACCTTCCCAGTTTATACAATAGTCCACTGCACTGAATCATTTGATAATTCTTCAGATGTCTTAGTCTCCTTTAAAACCGTTTCATGTTTCTGGAATTTCCTAGCCTTTCTTATTAGTTATGCATTTCAGTAAATTTAGTAATTATTTACGAGCTCGGATTTTGTTTTGTCTTTGGCTGTGACAGTTTACCCCAGAAATTGCAAAAGAACTGAAAGGCCTTGTAAAGAACATACTGGATTTTCGATGAGGATACCAACCATCTCAATCCTCGAACCATGTAGTTGAAATGAATTACTGTAACTTGTTGTACTGTTGCTGCAAAGTGTAATATTTTGTAGGACTGTTGTTTATGATGGCGATGATGATGATGAATGTGTAGAATGGTCGGATAATGGATTGCTTAAGGAGTAGTGACCTAAATGATTGGCATGGCAAGCAATAGCAGTTTCTGTTTAACTGTTAAGCATCATCAGTAGCACCAGCTCCAGCAACAGCATCAACATCGGCATCGGCACTAGCATGAAAGCAATGCAAATTTCTGTGAATGGATGCTGTAGAAGCACCTCCCATACGGGCCTGTTCATTGGTGGGGTGGTAGAATGAGGCGGAAAGGGGTGGAAGAGGGGTATATTTCACAGCATGCCTCCCTTCCCTCCCTCTTCAACTTGCAGCACCACTGCGCGGCACTTGTCTTTGAAGTTTCTCGCTGACGACGGGTTTCAGCTGGGTGGGTCCGCCTTGATCTCGCCCCCACTCATATAACACAGTTCTTATTTGTAGCAGGTGCCCGAAGCGGTTTGCTCTGCTGGCTGGCTGTGTCCTTCAGCTGGTTACGTCAGTCCGCGTCCGCGTTTTTCTTTATCATTTAGCGTTCTATATATATATATATATATATATATATGTATATATTGTATATATCGATATATCCTTCAGATTATTCGTTATCCAGTTTACAAGCGATTTCCTGACAAAATTCCCCTACTATATTGTCTCTACACCTGCCAACTCATTCTACGGCAGTATTTTGCCTTGCATTTAGAAAAAAGCGTATCCAATTATTAAACAGGGATGGTTTCTACACATTCACAATACC